>JAOSBM010149606.1:0-12787 GCA_027568955.1 Erythroxylum tenue | reverse complement strand
GGCCAAAAGAAGCAACCATGTTTGTGACCTCCATCAAATTGAACCTATTATGGCGCGATTTCCATAACTTTCACAAAGAATGTCGGATTGATATCGTTTTTAGACCATTGGAAAGAAGACTTTGAGATATACAACTTTCATGAAGACCTCGAAGGTCAATTCTATCATCTAACTTCTGTATCGTCTCACTTTTTCATCGTCTCATTTCCATCGTCTCATTTACATCCGTCAAATTTCTTTCGTCTCATTTTCTTCCATCTCATTTTCTTCCGTCTCATTTTCTTCCGTCTCATTTCTTCCGTCTCATTTCTTCCGTCTCATTTTCTTCCGTCTCATTTCTTCCGTCTCATTTTCTTCCATCTCATTTTCTTCCGTCTCATTTCTTCCGCCTCATTTTTTCTCTCTAGAACATCGCCACTTATAAGGATCATAACTTTTGGCTTCGATGTCTAAAATTTTCATACTATATACTTTTGGAAAGATAAAAGAAATATCTATAACTTTTCAGAAGGCAGCTTTGCTAAAATGTATTTATATCAATCCCAAATTTGCCCCTAAAGTCCGAAGATAAATTTTCCACTCATAAACCAACGTACTACACCCAATTCTTAACTTCATGAACTTTTGAGACTCTTAGAAACAGAATTGAAATTCGATGTCTTCATACAAAATATAGTCATATATCTCTAGTTTAATCCAAATCAAGAATCATCTTGTTTGGACAACTAGAGAAAACGTTGTTGCTAAAAGACTTAAGCATACTCAGTGAACATTTTCCAGATCACTACCAATTTTGTTTCTAAATCTTTCCTTATCACAACTCATACCAAGATCACTCTTTCTACTCATTCTACTCCTCATTTTCAATAAAATCACATTTAATATCAATTATACCTGGAAGTTGTCAACGAATGCATGTACCACTTTTTATGCGAAAATATTCCGTATTTATGTGCATATATGCTAATATGATGCATGAGCAAGAAAATGCATTGTCTTAATTTCTCTTTGAGCTCACATGTACTGAAATTCCAGGTCCTAACCCTTAATATGGGGACGGGATGTTACATATATGGATTCAACAACTCCTTCGAGAACTTCACATTTTCTTACCAAGCTCCCCAATTCTGTATTATGACAATTGGTCTGCTACATATTTAACATCCAATCCAATGTTCCATAAACGCTCCAAACATATCAGAATTGATTTTCACTTTGTTCGTGAAAAAGTAGAATATGGTGATCTTTAAGTGGTTCATCTTCCAGCTCGTTATCAAGTTGCAGATATCTTCACCAAAGTCCTACTTGAACGAACCTTTTTCTTTTTGAAAACAAACTGAATCTTTCTCCGATGATCAGTTTACAGGTGGATGTTAAGGAATGAATCAATTATTGCGCTAAGGAAAGAATCAATTCTTGACCCTGTAATTATGCTTAGAGATTGTATAGTATTAAGGCAATCTTTCATTGTATAATTTGTCAATACATTGATTTAGTGTAACGTAATTCTGGTAGAGATTATATATGAAACCTACCTCTCCACAAGTTGTGAGAGAGACAGATTCCAAAAACTCCATTCTCATTTAGTGCCCTTTTGGAGGAAGAATTTTCCTGATATATATATGCTTCTCTTTACTATTTTCTCAATGTTATGTTGTTCATTTTACAATGTTTTACCTTACCTGATATATTGGCCTTTACTTATATATATATAATTTATCCAGTTTTGTTATGTACCCTAATCTCCCCGCCACTTTGAAAGAGGCAAAAGACAATTGATGAAAACAAAAGTGATGATAAATCAGAATACCCACAAATATCATGTTCATAGAATTTCCAAAATATGTTGTCATTCTGCTTCCACTTAACGATAAACACACATACATACATTATACATAGTAGGTTAAGTTGGAGCATAACAAGAACAAATTGCCTCATTTTCAATGTACTTGACTCGAGTGGATTTGTCCATTGCCTTCTGTTTGGGTGCGGTTGGTAACCGATGTAGTTTAGGTTAATGGCCTAATTCATTATATTAATTGCCAAGTACTCAATCCTTTTCCTCATGTTCTTATATTCTTTAATGTGACCTTCCCTTGCATGTATTAATGTTTCTCAGAAATTAATGGTGCTTATTATATAATGAAACGTCCACATGTTGACTTAGGCTTCGAGTTCGTTCAAATGTTGTTTGCCTTGATTGTGAGTGTAAGTTAGCTACCATATATGAACGTATATAATTTGACAATACATATACACCTCAGTTAAGATCTCACGTAACATGTGTTGAACTACAGGTTATAATAGTACCAAAATTTAGTAAGTTTCAGGACACCGGCAACATTAAGATTTAGTTCATTTGTTTAAATTCCTTGTCTTCCTTAAATGGGTTATATAGGCAAAAATTTTAATTTGCAGGTATTGAGGTTAATTAACAACCAATTTAAGCGTTTTAATAAATCCTAAAAAAAAGTTCATTTATGTCCTGAATGTTGTTGTGGGCATTGAAATAATGAAGAAACATGTCCACCCAAATGCTTTAACACATTACAGAAATGACGTCATTAGGCATCATGGCTAATTCCCTATACATTTGAAGACAGCTATCCCACCAACCTCCTTTTTGTTACTTGTTTTAACCGCTTGACGAGTATCAAGAGGCAACATCAATTTACTACATTTTTGTCGGTTGAACAAGCTTTTATTGGTATGACAGGATCGAGTTAGTTTTTAATTGAAAGCCAAGTGTTTGCATATCATCAACTTTTCGTTTAGTAGTGGAGAAAGTGCCTTGTTCTTTCCTCGTGTATCAAATTAAATTGGTAAAGCACAAAAGTTTTCACCATGCAGAATCAACTCTCAAGACTTGCAAAAGAGGAAGCGTTATAAGGAAGTACAGCGGGCGGGCAAGCTATAAACTATAAATAAACAAAATCCAGCGAATGAATGTATAACTATAGACATGATAATTAATTGAATATATTTGGTTGATCTTTTAATTCAATATTCAACCAGTTCAAATAATCTCATTTGGATATTGGCAAAACTAGCAAGTAGCAAACATTACTTTAAAATTCCTTCGCGGGAAATTAATTTTATTTATATGCAAAGTAGTCTGTTATGTTAAATTACATTGGGCTAGATACAAATATAACACAAGATCTTCTTATATTAGATTCAAATCACTTGACATTAAATATTGGGCAGTTTAGTATATACTTTCTTGTTTTTTAAGAATAGAAGTAAGTTCTTTGATTAAAATTTTTTTTCTATTCGACATGAAATTTCCTTCCAAACGAATAGTAGGAATTGCAAGACCTTGATGCAATCGGAAATTCTAGTTATATTTTGAGTTTGGTTCGAAATTCAATTAATTCATTTTTTTCTCTCTAATTTAGATCGGACCAAATCTACAATGATTTGACACCTCTCATTGTGTACACATTATTTTTATGAAATACAATAAAACTTATATAAATTATTATATGATAAATTAATAAATTTTGTTACATAATAATCTTTTATAATTCTAATCTTTAAATTAATAATTTTGATAACTTAATATGATAATGCATTCTAATACTTTGATTCTATTCATATCTTAAATTAAAATTATATATACATAGAATTGATCTTGAATTAAATATAAAATAGAGTGAGTGAACACTTTTTAGTTTATTTAAAATTTAATGATTAAATTGTTTATTCTACTAATGGTTATGATAATTTCATATATCGCAATCATAAATCAATCAGAACAATAATTAAAGAGAATAGCTAGAAGAAGAAACTTTGTTGTAATTGTACTAAATAATCCTAACTCACATCCACTCCTCAAATTTCATTTGAACATTTACCATTATCTTCTTCAAAAGGTGAAAAGAGGCTTTTTATATGTACGTGTTCAATTGAATGAAGAATCTTTACACATCTTCCTTTCCTAGTAAAGAAAAACCTTCGATTGCTTGTTCAATTGATATCTCAACCATTAAACAAATTAAAAAAAATTTTGATCGCACAATAGATTAAAAAGCTCATATCATACTCACACATATATGAATATAAGTAAAGTCTCTTGAAAACATTCCAAAACTCTACTTAATGTCAAAAGTTTTCTTTCATAACTCAAGTATAGTCTATTTGTATATAAAATCACTTCAAATAATCATCAAACACACAAATTAGTCATTACAACTAGTTTGTGGTACATTTAACTAGTTGACCATATATCTTCATGTAACCTATGTTTGTTCAGCTAACTTATCCCTTATATAAAAAGACTATGTTAATTCTATAACTTTTTATTGTTATATTAGACTAGTTGAACTTTTACATAATCCAACTTCTAAATACATTTCTAAGTCATAATTTTTCTACACTTCATTTCTTCAAAAGCATTAAAACACCCTATTTTAATATAAAATTGATTCAAAACTATTTTAAAAGTTCACAAAATTTTGTTTTGAAATCAAGAAATTTGTTTAAAATTTAAAATAAAATTTTCTTAGTTATGAAAAAACTTTATGTAATATTACAAAAATGTAATGATTGTGCAATGACTACGCTTATAAAACATTGAAATGATCAAAATGAAGTTTAAAAAATTTACAATGATTTGTTACAAATGAAATGACTTAATTCTTTCTGATTTTCAATCTACTTAAATTGAGTTGTCTTGAATCTCTTTTGAATCGTATTTAGTGCTACACTGTACTTATGCTAATCCTTTGTACACTTTTTCCTTCCATTGAAATTAAATTGTGACTTTTTGCTTAAATTAATAATAAATCAACTTATTGATATCTTCAAAAATATTAAAAATAAATTATTTTATTATTATCAAAATTATTTGTTCGAACCTCACTTAGTTTAATATATAAATAATGGATTATAATAAATTTTTAAAGTAATTACACTCAACTCTCTCATGATTTATACCTTCTTAATTTTTAAATACTATCATATGTCTTGCTAAATTTTGTTTTTCGTTTCAATTATATCCCCTAGTGTCATTCATTATTAAAAAACCTAAGGAAGAATAGACAAACAATGTCAAATGACTTGATTAGATGTTAGATGATATAACATCTATCATGGATGTACCATATAACACATGAGATTAGTTACTGTCTTCTCCCAATGTCATGATATTATCTATATATGGAAAAACTCAATCGAATGTTATATTTCTCAAACCACAAAACATTGTATATACAATATAAACATGATTGGTGTTGTGTTACATAACACCTAATCAAGCCACATAATATTATTTCCTCTTTTTTTGTTAGAAACCTAATAGAGAATGACGCTAGGCATTGCAAATGAAGAAAAGATAAAACTTTAAAGAGGTTAATAATAGTTTTTCACTACAACAGAAGAGACTATTGGCTATGTTTCTTTTGTGATGAATTGAAAATTGTCACCAAAAGTCTACATTTGGCAACGATTTAAAAATTCATCACCCAAAGTCATGGTTTTGGTGATGTTAAATAAAATCATCGCTAAAGCAATTTATTTAGCGACAATTTTCTTAAGATGTCGTAAAAAATTCCTAATTTTCTGACGGTTTACGTATGTCATTGATGAGGTGATCCTCTTGAAATTTAAATCCACTAACTATAGTCATCAATATAACATTAAACATTATAATGAAACATGTCATTAGAATTGTTTTGCATAGCCCATTGGTACGTGGCACAATATAAGTTTAAAATAGTATGAAATTATAAATTGAATTCATAAATTGTATTAACAATTGTTAATTAGATTAAGGTTAAGCATATAAATTTCATTTTAAGCCCTATCACATAGTTATAAGCATTTTTTACATTTTAAGTCCTAATACCCAACTCTATGAACAAGTGTATTATATTAAATAAGAAATTGTCATTTTTGCAAACCATATTTTATGTTGAAGAGTGTCGATAATCATCTAATATTGTCCTTCTTCATTGTAGTCTGCGGTCATCCATCCGTCTAGGTGATTCACCTACAATTACGGACAATCCTTCACATAATAAACCCCTAGGATGATATATAGGCTGGAAACCTATGATGCAAATCCCATGAGGCTTATCAATGAAATATTCCACTAGCCTAAGAGTCAAAACGAGAACTTGTTTTCTAGATTCATGTGGCGTAACAATGTCACGTACCATATTGTTTATTCAAACTTAATTTATGAATTTGCATTGATTAATGGAGAAGTACTAACATTAGAAATTCACCTACAATTATGGACAATCCTTTGGATAATAAACCCATATGATGATATATAGGATGAAAACCCGTAATCTAGCTTCCATGAGGTTTATCGGTGAAATATTCTATGAGCCTAGAAGTCACAGCGGGAACTTGCTTTCTCAATTCATGTGATATAACAATGCCACATGCTATAGTACTTGTTTGAATTCAAAATTTGAAAATGAACTTGTAGTGATTAACGATTATGCTATATAGAATGAGGATTGTTTTTAGTAATTAAGTTATTTACTTTTAATTGTATAGCTAGATGGACAAAAGTTGGATGTCTCATTCGAAATGTTCCACTAAATACTTAGGAGTTAAGAGCTTCATGCAATTTTTAAAAGATCAAATGGGTGATGAATGTTGTATTTGTTGTCCGTGCATAGATTGCTTAAATGTCGACATTCAAAGTCAAGATGTGGTATATAATCACTTGCTAATCTGAGACATAAATAAATTATATACTCCATGGCTTTATCATGGTGAACGTAAGGAAACAAGTTGTAGTAGAAGCGTTGGTACAAGTGTTGATGATAGTAACAATAATGATGGTGATGATGGTGGTGATAATGCTGAGATTGGCGAGATATTAAAGGATTATAGGAATTATATGGAGACTATGAATGAAACTGGTTTGTCTAATATAATTGGAAGTATTACAGAAGATAATTTTGGAAAGTTATTGAAAGTTTCTCAAGAAGAATTATATCCAGGGTGCTCGAATTTGTCACAACTATCTTTTGTTATCAAGTTGTTGCATTTGAAGGTCGATAATAAATGAGTAACAAGTCTTTTGACATGTTAATTGACTTGCTCAATGATGCATTACCTATTAGACAAAAATTGCCCAAATCTTACTATGATGCAAGAAAATTATTAAGGGACCTTGGATTAGGATATATATTAATACATGCTTGTAAGGATGATTGTGCTATATTTTAAAAGGACAATAAAGATCATAAAGATTGTCCCATTTGTGGTACATCAAGATGGCTAATGGATGATGGGAGAGGGAAAAAGATACCACATAAAATCTTAAGATACTTTCCTATTAAACCATGATACAAAGGCTTTTATGTCAACAAAAACAACCATAGATATGAGGTGGCATAAAGAGATATGCATTGATGATAACATTATACATCATCCAGAGATTCAATGGCATGAAAAGACTTTCCATGGTTTGCACAAGATTGTTGTAATGTTTGACTTAGTTTAGCCTAAGATGGATTTAATACTTTCAGTAATATTATTACTTCTTACAGCATGTTGCCAATAATATGGCCAAGTAGTTGAAACAAGACAACTTATTACAGAATTCTTTGGACAAATTTTAAGTGATTTTTTAATTTCTTTAATGGTATACATTTTTATTTAACTTTTTAAAAGATTAATTTAACTTTTACTTGTTGTTTATAGATGTAGCTCAATATCGTCGATATCGACAACCCTGAAGTTTCAATCTGTGCGAGTTCACTATTAAAAAAAAGGGTCAAGGACCATTGTTATCGACTACATAAATACTACAGTTTTTTCCTTCGGATGATGAAGCGAGGAAACATGTTCTTGAATGGGTGACTCTAGAAAATTGGAGCCAAATGTGTGATTATTGGGTCTTTGCCAATGTTAAGGTTTGTCTTATTTCTCTTCACATTAGTTTGCTTCCATTAATCTTGTTACATAATTTAATTACTATTTCTTTTCTTTATTTAAGAAAAGTGTGAGAAAGCCAAGGTTAGCAGAGGAAAAATAAAAACTCCTCACAATCAAGCCTCCAAATCATTTATTGCCGTACTCAATAAATTTGTAAGTTCTTTGTTTACAAGTTACAATTATATCAGTAAATACAATATTATTTATTTTTTTTTCAATTCTTTTTTTTTTCATAAAATAGACTAAGAAGGAACTACATGGGAAAGAGTGTGATAGGATCACACTATACAAACCCCCTCACTATAAGGAAGGTCAATGGTAGATGTCAGAAGAAGCACAAAATAACTACGTCAGCATAAAATTTGTTTAAATTTTAAGTTTATTTATTTATGTAGTACTAACTAATAATATTTGAATTAAATATTGATTTTGTTTTTAAAATTTTAGAATAAAGATGTGGGAGTTGTTGCAAAGATCATTATCTGAGAGAAATGAGCCAAATGTAGATGACATTTGTAACAATGTGCTTGGTACAAGATCTGACTACATCAAAGGTCTTGAGTATGACCTTAATTCAACTTTTTCATCCTCATCAAGAACAGCATATATAACCCATCTTCAAGAGAAGAATCAGTAGCTTAAGGCTAAATTACAATGTAATGAAAAAAAGTTAAAATGAAATGAACAAAATTTAGTAAGTAATGAACAAAAGTTGGCCAAACTTGAAAAGATAGTCAAAGAAATACTTGGCCCAAATTATGTAGATAGTGGTGACGATGAAAACGAATCTTAGTTTGTACATAAGTATTTTTGTTAATGTTTGTGATTAACATTTAATAATATTTAATTGTTTATATAAAATGCTTATAATTTCTAATTATTTTTAATTTTATTTTCGTATAATAAATTATAAAACAAAAAGTCTAAATATTACAAACAATAAAATGGATTAAAAATTTGACCAATAATTACAATTAACATGATAAATTTTTAGTAATAATGTTTATTAAAAAATTAAAAATCGTCATCAAAATTTTTTAGCTATGTTTTGAAAAATGTCACCAATAAGTTTTGGGTACGTTTTACAAAGCGTAACTAAAAATTTTTTGCTATGAATATTGAATCATTGCAAATAATGTTGGGCGACGGTTATTAATTCATGATAAATGTTATAACCTACGTTTACTGTAACATAGCTAATAACATTTAGTCACGAAAAAAATGTAAGAAAATATCATTAGCGATGATTCTATCTATTGTCGCATATTTCTTTTGGTTACGTATTTTACTCATTGCAAAACATAATTTGTGACGATTTGGTAAAAACGTCAACTATAGTATTTTGCTACAGAGATTTTACAACGATTTATTATCGTCGCTAGATATTATCAGTGATGAATTCTATACTTTTATAGATGAAAAGTTGTAGTGGTCTAAAACTAGGGGTAAATTGAAAAAGGTTTAAACTACAAGAAGATTAAGTGTAATTAATGTATTTTAACAATATGACTATATTATAACTTGTTTTTCTCTAACATTTTAGATTTTAATAGATCTTATTTCTAATTTTATTACATTTAGAAGTTCTTAGTTAAATTGAAATTAAAAATTAGAAAATTTTGTTGAAGACTTTGTGCTTGTTTATATAAATATTATTTTAATCTAGTTTGTTAAATATATTAATTAAATTAATACAATTTTAATATGGTTCAGTCTGATTCTGTTGAGGCTGGATGTTGCTACTTGGATCCATCGTATCGGTAGGCTTGAGCTCGGGAATACCTGCAAAACAACAAAAGCACGCCGGAGGTTGATTGCCGGCAAGCCCCTCCGATGCTTAAGTCAGTCTTTTGGTAAAAGGTTTGAATCGCCGAGAACAGAGAAAAGTAGGGTATTAGTATCGTACCTCTATTATGGCGAAATAATACCTTATATAAGAGATGGTTGCTAGGTTTAGGTTTTTACGTAGGTCTTCACGTATGCATGGGAGGTTGTCTCCTGCAACTGGGCCGTTGGTGATTGGACTTGGGCCTGGGCCTGGGCCTGGCAATGCCGACCTAACCATAAGCCCCCTACTCCTCTATTCTGATCATAGAGAAGGGTCGAAGGAGTATGTTAAGATTGCACGGCTCGTCTTCATGGCATCCCGCAACGAGGCTAGTCGATCGAAGATCGATGTCCTATGTGTAATAGCTCCTGCTATGACAGAAAATCGATCGGGCTTTTATACCTGGCGCGCAAGAGTTCGGGCTGGGATAGGACGATCAATTGGCCTGTGTGGGAGCTGGGCGATCGATCAACTAGGGTTTGAGGCAGGGTGATTGAGCGAGCGTCAAAGCCTAGTCGTAACGCTAGGTATAATTATTACTTGACGATACGTATCTTCTGAGCGCCATTCAAAATTTGAATCTATGCACCTTTTTAACTGCCGCAAAACTGTCATGCGCTGTCATGCGTGTCCTTTCGACTTTCACGCCACTTCGGGTCTCTAGTAACCCTAACGCTCCCCACAGCTCAGATCAGGCCACGTGTCCTTCCTCGGCTAGGATTTCTCCGCGCGTCCAACGTTGATTAGTGTGCTCGTTCAAATTTTTGCTATAAATGTCCAGAATCAACACCTTTCTCTTCTTCTTGCGTATTCGATTCTCCGATTTCTACTTTCTTTACTCCTTTTGTTTGCAGTCACCGGAATTTCACCGTTTACGTTCTCAATTTCAGTCACCAAATTAGGTACGTCCCTTTTCCTTTCTTCACCCTATAAACTTTCTATGACCATGTCGTCAACTAGTTCCAGCAGTGAAGTTAGCTCTAGGAATGAGATAGTGGCGGAAGTAATGACGGTGCCGGAGGTGAGAGGGTTGGTGAGAGGGGTTGAGGAAATCACGGTTAGTGACCGAAGGGATGGGCTGGTTGTTAGAGAGCCACCGAAGGACAAATCAATGATGACCGCTGCAGAGTTGAATCGGTCGTTCATCAAGAACAATATCTCTGTATCCTGGGGGCCCAGGATGGCTTCCGAGAGCGAGCGAATTAATAACAACCCGGGAGGATATTTTGCTGTTTCTGATAGCTTTTTCACGATCAGCGGCATGAAGCTTCCCTATGCCCCGATCATCGATGAGGTGTGTGTGACGTACCAGCTGAGACCAAGCCAACTCCCTCCGAACGGCTGAAGGTTTATTAACGGTTTGGCTTTGCTATGCCATCAGTTCGGGTGTCCTCCATCAGTCGTGCTACTTTTTGAGGATGAATCAGAGTTCAAGTACCGGGGCCGGGATCCCTCATCTTCAATATAGAGATGCGCGTTATCGCCCGACCGGCACATCTACAAAAGTTCAATCTTGGAGGACGAAGTACTTCTTCGTGAGGCCCCCGAGATCTGCCTTTGAGTCTAGGCCGTGGAGGTATCCCCTAGCCGAGCGGTGGAAGGACACCTCAAACCTTCTCCTTACCCGGGAGGAACGGGAGGTGGTCGATCATATCAAGGCGCTCGGTAGGTATGATTTCAATCGCCTCATTATGGGGTATCGCGGGGGGGCCTCGACCGAGTCGTTCTCAATTGACTCTCCGCCCCGAATCAACGGACTAGGGAAAGATCCTACCCCTTCTAGTTGACTCCTCATGGTTGGACTGTTTGCTGAATTTTTAAGTATTGGCTTCGATTTCTGACCTATTTCTATTGTTGTGCAGCCATGGCAAGGCTCGAGGATTTCGGCGGGGACTCCAGCTCCACCAGAGGCCAACGCAAGATTGTTAGGCCTTCAAAGACGAAGAAGCAAGGCAAGAAGGGGGAGACCAGCGCGGATGTCGCCCAGTCGACCGCTTCCGAGCGGCTGTCCCTAAACAGCCAACAGGGGTGACCCGACCGGTGGGCGAGAGCCTTGTGGTTAAAGAGGAGGAGGAGGAAGAGGTGGAGCCACCTCTGAAAAGGAAGAAAACTGTTCGGACTCTTCCTCCTCCTTGCCCATCGGATACAGGCAGGGGGAAAGACAAAGGGAAAGGGAAAGAGAAGAGCAAGGGGAGATGGGTGTCTACGATCAATCTAGATAGGGCTGCATCGATTAAGGACATCGACGTGTGCCTTTACCTTGCTCAGAAGGTTGTTCCTCCTCGGGACGAGGAGTTTTTGGATACTCTGGAGAGTAAGGAGCTGTTAGGTAGTCTCGTGCGCAGCAGCACAAGGGCTTTGTCGATCTCCTTCGCCACGTATCAGCGCCTCGATCAGCTCGATGGGGTCTCCAAATCGCTGGACCGGGAAGCCCGAGAAAAACATGAGCAGGTCCGTATTTTGAGGACCGAGCTCGCTGAGGCAAAGGAAGCAAGAGATTTTGCACAAGGTCAACTTTCTTCTTTAGAGGAGGAGAAGAAATTTTGGGAGGAGGATAAGAGCGTTCTGAAGGCTCAGCTCGCTTCGGGGGAGGAGGACAGGAGCGTCCTGAAGGCTCAGCTTGTTGCGAGGGAGGAGGAGAAAAGCAGGGCGCTCGCGGAGAGGGTAGAGCTGGCGTGTTGGGACCCGATCCGAAACCGGATCCCAACCGAAGACGAAACGAAAAAATGGATAACAAAAATGAAACAAGGATAGCGAACAATCGAGAAACGGGATACAAATCGAAGCGAATCTGAAAACGAATGTCCGACATTCGGTAACGAAGGTTAATCGAGAAACGATGCGAGACGCGTTGGAAACTCTAAGACTGATCCGAAAATCCTGATATAATTTTTTTTCTTCTTTTTCCTTATGAAAACATTCATTCCATTTCATCTTTATTCAATCTCATTTTATTCCATAAACTTAGTCACTAGATTGCTCTCATTTTACCAAAAATTCGGCAGCATAACGGCTGTATTCTTACTAACCCAAAAATCTGCAAAGGCAAATACACTT
>JAOSBM010149573.1:1283-12793 GCA_027568955.1 Erythroxylum tenue | reverse complement strand
AATATGAATTGATAATGTCTTTTGAGGGTTCAATGAATGAACCATTCGGGGTATCAGCCACGCTTAAGGTTTCATGTGTTCGCTTCAGGGTTGGATTCCGGAAACGGGATCCAACATCTTTGGTATCAGAGCAAGAGTGGAATGCTCTGGTTTAGTTGGTTTTGGTTTGGGTCGGATAGTTGGGTTCCGGGAACGGGGTCCAACATGTCATGTGCTTCAAAAACCTTAACAATTAATACATGTAAGTCAAAATTAACACAACAATTGAATATTAATGAAACGACATCAATTAATGACATAATTAAAACAACATCGTTACCTAAATCAGATTATACAGCCCCGACAACCTTACATTTTAAATTCAGTTTTTCTCTTCATTTTCAGTTTGTTTTCTTGACACCCTCATCCTTCAATTTTCATATTACGTAGCCTTCATGCCCTCACTAAAAACATCAAAAGAACTAACTAAAACTGAAGAGTTTATGGTGTCGTACACTTTAATGCGAGAATAATTTGAAACATTGGAAGAATAAACAAAAAACAAAACATTGAAAGCATTGGAAGAGCAATAGATAACGTCAAGTTATAATTGGAAAAGATTGAAAGTTTGAGTATTTTATTATCACTTTTTAAAGTTTTGGCTAAAATTTAAAAAAATTGAAAATTTTATTGCTACTTTTTAAAGTTCAAAATATAATTAAAAATTTGAAGAAATTTTGGATTTTTTAATAATTATCACTATTTTCAATAAAGCAGCTTGTCCCGGCTAAAATGGAAGACCACATCACACCATGATATAACTCCCACCACTACTCCTCTGTTGGCTTATTCTAGAAAGAAGAAGAAAGCACTTGACAAGGAGCAGGTTGTCGACCAAGTCCAGCTTGCTGAGCTGTTAGGTATTCATGTTGAACTAACTCATGAAGATTTGGTCAAATACTACCATCTGGATTGAGTGGAGCACTCCATGTCACTCCCCACTAGCCCTTATCACTATCTTCTAGGCATTTACTTGAGTTATTAGCGAATAATGTTGTAGTATAGTTACTATATATATCCTAGGATTTGTCTTTGTTAAATCATCTGAGATTTGTCAATTGTTATTTTACTTAGAGATTGATCCGCTCGAAAGGATTATTCTATTGGTTGTATTGTGTTTAAGATTCTTGCACTCTACTATCAATGAAAGTGCTTCCCTCATTCTTTCATTTCCCTGTTACCTTTACTACTCCTATCATTTTGGTATCAGAGCAACAAAAGATCCACCATGGTGAACACACGATCCAACCCTTCCACCAACAAAACCACTAACCCGACAAACCCACACACAAACCTTCCACCCACCGACCACTCTACCACACACTTATCTGACCCTTCCACACAGCAACTGCTCACAACCATCGTTGGTTTGGTTGCTGATGTTGCAGCACTCAAAGCCCAATCTCAACAAAACCAACACCCACAAACAAGTCGTGGGATAGGCAAAAGTCCAGTTCACCCAAATGGAGCCAGAGACAGAAGATCTTCACATTGGGATGACGATGATGATGAAGTCGACAATCCATGTTGGAGTAAACACCCCTATCAGCGCCCCCACACCAAGATGGAGTTTCTGAAATTTGAAGGAGGAGACCCCCGTTGTTGGATCCTTAAAGCGAAGAAATATTTCCGCTACTATCAAACTCTGGATGAATTTAAGGCTGATATTGCAGCTATGTACCTCGAAGGTGACGCATTGGATTTATTATCATGGCTTAAGAATGAGCGACCTCTCGTTTTCTGGGAGGAACTAGTTAAGGCATTGCAGCAAAATTATGGTCCTACTGAGTTTTAAAACCCAGATGAATTCCTAAGTAGCATTAGTCAAACTAGTATTGTTCAAGAATACAGGAAAGAGTTTGCGAAGCGATCAGCTCGAGTGACGAACTGGCTTGACCATTGCCTGTTAGGTGTTTTCCTCAATGGCCTACACGAGGATCTTAAACCAGACGTGAGGATACATAAGCCCCGCACTGTGTACAAGGCCATGAGTTTGGCTTTGGAATTTGAATCCAAATTAGTTCCAAGTCAAGTTACCAAAGGGCCCAATTGGTCCAGCTTATCCCGGTCCAATACCAACTTCTACCCCCTGAAAGCTCCTACTCCACGTGAAAGCCAAAATACTATCACCAGTTTGTCGATAAACATATGAACCCCACCCATGAAAACCCAACTATTAACCCAGTCAAATTCATCTCGTTCTTGGGAGGTTGAGCGAAAAAGTCGAATTGCCAAAGGCTTATGCTTCCGATGTAATGAGAAATTTGGGCTAGGTCACTGGTGCAAACCGGGAGCTTTCTCTTTATTGGAAATCACTGATGGAAATGACAAGGAAGTTAGGGACAATGATGACGGAGATACCTCACAAGCTGACTTTGCTGAGATTAGCTTCCACACCATTTTGGGTAAGTCAAATGCTACGACAATGAATCTTAAATGAACTCTTTGCAATAAAGAGGTCCTAATACTTGTTGATAATGGGTCCAAGCACAATTTCATCGCCGACACCATCGTCAATGACCTTCAACTTCCAGTCTAGTTTGTTCCAACATTTGGTGTACAAATAGGAAATGGAGATGTCATTCGCTGCAATCGGATTTGCCCCGACGTTGAGGTACTACTACCTAGCTTGAAACTTATACAGAATTACTTCCTCTTTTCAATAGGAGGAGCTGAACTTATGCTGGGCATTCAATGGCCTGCATCGCTAAACACTATCTAAGCTAATTGGAATGAGATGTTTCTCATTTTTCATTTAAATGGGAAGAAATATGGGCTACAAGGGGTCCCACACAAAGCATCAGTAAAAGCTACCTTCCAGTATTTGGTTGCCAAAAGTATTGATTCAGGTGATTCATACCCATAAAACCTTGAACTACAACCTTTATTAAATGAATTTAAGACTGTTTTTCAGGAACCCAAGACTTTACCTCCATTTCGACACCACACTCACCACATAACCCTTCTTCCAAATTCCAAACCACCCAATATTAGACCTTACCGCTACCCTCATTATCAAAAATCTGAAATTGAAGCTCAAGTCTCTGATTTGCTCCAGTCAGGTTTTATACGTCCCAGCTCTAGTCTTTTTGCTAGCCCTGTCCTTTTGGTGAAAAAGAAGGATCACACATGGGGCTTATATATTGATTACTGATCTTTGAACCAAATCACTATCCCAAATAAATATCCCATACCTAATATCGATGAACTACTTGACGGATTGCATGGTGCGACAATTTTTGCTAAAATTGATTTGCGCTCCGGCTATGATCAAATCCGTGTCAATCTTGAAGACATCCCCAAGACACATTCTGGTCATTACGAGTTTGTTGTCATGCCATTTGGCCTCACCAACGCCCCATCCACTTTCCAAGTAGCTATGAATGATCTTTTCAGGCCATATCTCCGCAAATTTATATTGTTTTTTTTAATGACATCCTCATTTATAGCCATTCAATCAAAGAACACCTCCAGCATTTGAAGACTACATTGGAGCTTCTTCGAGACAATCACTTCTTTGCTAAGGCTTCTAAGTGTTTGTTCGATCAGGCATAATTTTCCTTTCTGGTCATGTGGTGTCAGTAAAAGCAGTGGAAGTAGACCAAGATAAGATCAAAGTTGTTCAAGAGTGGCCCGTGCCAACAAATGTTAAGGAGCTTCGTGGTTTTTTGGGCTTAATAGGATACTATACTAGATTTTTCAAGGGCTACGACATCCTTGCTAGACCTCTGACTGATCTGAACCACAAAAATGGATTCATTTAGTCTCCAGCCGCTGAAAAGGCCTTCAATGATCTGAAACAAGCATTGATTTCTATACCTGTTTTGCGTTTGCCTGATTTTACTCAGCCTTTTACGGTGGAGTGTGATGCTTCTTTTGCAGGCATTGGCACCATACTTCTCCAATCAGATCTGTGAGATCTCACATCGATTGGAGAGGAGAACGAAGTATGCCTTATAAGGGTATGGATACCTATTTCCCACAAGATGCGTTTTTCTTAGGGTGAGATGAGCAAAATAGTGAGGGTTTGGCCTAAGAGGCAACCCAAAGAGGACAATATCTGTGGGCGGGTAGTCTGGACTGTTACAAATGGTATCAAAGTCGATACTCAAACCTTTATGCCAGCTAGGCTGGGCCCCAAGAGGGTGAAGAGTGTGAGATCTCACATCTGTTGGAGAAGAGAACAAAGTATACCTTATAAGGGTACAGATACCTCTCCTTCTAAGACGCGTTTTCTCAAGAGGGGAAAAAGCAAAACCATGAGGGTCTTGACCTTAGGGGCAACCTAAAGTAGACAATATCTGTGGGAGGGTGGTCTGGGTTGTTACAAATGGTATCAGAGCCGGTACCCAAACTGTTGTGCCAGCTAGGCTAGGCCCTAAGGGGGTGGAGAGTGTGAGATCCCACATCGGTTGGAGAGGAGAACGAAGTATGCTTTATAAGGGTATGGATACCTCTCACCTAAGACACGCTTTCCCAAGGGTAGGAAGAGCAAAACCATGAAGATTTGGTCCGAGGGGCAACCCAAGGCGGACAATATCTGTGAGTGGGTGGTATGGGCTGTTACAAATGGTATCAGAGCCGATACTCGAACCGTTGTGAGATCCCACATCGGTTGGAGAGGAGAACGAAGTATTCCTCATGAGGGTATGGATACCTCTCCCCCTAAGACGCGTTTTTTCAGGAGGGAGAAAAGCAAAACCATGAGAGTCTTGGCCCTAGGAGCAACCTAAAGTAGACAATATCTGTGGAGGGTGATCTGAGCTGTTACAAGATCATCCCATTGCCTATTTCAGTAAGGGTTTCTCCTTCTCTAATTGTTTGAAGTCTGCTTATGATAAAGAATTGTTGACCCTTGTACTTGCATTACAGAAATGGAGGCATTATCTATTGGGCTGACACTTCTCAGTTCAAACTGATCATTCCAGCCTCAAATACTTGTTGGAGCAGCAAATTTCAACCAATGATCAACAAAGACTCATCCTAAAGCTGCTCCCTTTCAATTTTTCAATTAAATACCAAGCTGGAAAAGAAAATAAGGGAGCTGATGCACTCTCTCATCGCCCACAACACATAGATTTTCTTGCTTTGGCGTTACCTGTACCCTTGGATTTCATATATTTGCAGGAAGCTCTTCAAGTGGACCAATATACCTAGGAGGTTATGTCATCTTTATCTCAAGATCCCCACTCTCATCCAGATCTCCAATTTGTGAATCAGAAACTATATTATAAAACTCGTCTTACAATTCCTGACAGTCCCACTCTTCGCCAGAAGCTTCTGTCTGAGTCACATGATACCTTATCTGCGAGTCATGGTGGTTACCTAAAGACCTTCAAAAGGGTCTCATCCAATTTTTTCTGGCCTGGTATGAAGTAAGATGTCCGAGAGTTTGTTCAAAATTGCCTGACCTGTCAAAAGAACAAGTATGAAGCCTTGGCACCAGCAGGTTTGTTGCAACCATTACCTGTCCAAATCGAATTTGGCGTTGGCCTGCCCAAATCGGGTGGAGTCAATACCATCCTAGTGGTTGTTGATTGATTGAGTAAATATTCACATTTTTTACCTTTATCTCATGCTTTTACAGCCAAATTCGTTGCTGGCCTCTTTTGCAGAGAAATAGTGCGACTCCATGGCATTCCACGCTCTATCCTTCTGATAGTGATGTCATATTTCTTAGTGCTTTCTAGCAATAACTATTTCGGTTGAGTAAAACTCGTCTACGTATAGGAACTTCTTACCATCCACAATTAGACGGACAGATGGAGGTTGAAAATCGTTATTTGGAAGCCTACTTGAGATGTTTTTCTCATGAACAACCGATAACTTGGAGTCGTTACCTTCCATGGGTAGAATTCTCCTTCAACACTGGCTTTCATACTTCCACAGGCACAACACCATTCAACTTAGTCTATGGCCGAGATCCACCTCCTATTCATCCCTTTGTAGCAGGAGAAACTCGAGTTCAAGACCTGCAAGACCAGTTGATTGCCCGTGATAACATGCTAAAGCTTTTGAAAAATAATCTCTTAAAAGCTCAATCTCGTATGAAGACCCAAGCAGATTCTAAAAGAAGGGAGCTGAATTTTCAAGTTGGCGAATACATATTTCTCCGTCTTCAACCCTTTCGACAACGTCCCCTTGCCAAAAGGAAATATGAGAAGTTATCTCCCTATTTTTTTGGGCCATACAAGGTTATACCCATTGCCTATAAATTGGAAGTACCGGCCACAGCAAAGATTCATCCCATTTTTCATGTTTCTTGGTTACGTCCAACTCATGGCTAGCTACCAAATGTACCTTCAGCTCCTCTCCTGCTTAACTCTAATTTGGAGCTTGAGCTCACACCTGACAAGGTCTTAGCTCACTGCTGAATTCAAGAGAGTGGACACACAACTTTGGAACTATTGGTTAGATGGCACGAGTGGCCTCTTGAAGAAGCTAGTTGGGAGAACTATGATCTTCTTGCTGGTTAGTTTCCTTCTTTTCACCTTGGGGACAAGGCGACTTTCTAAGAGGGAAGTACTAATATGACTCCCACCACCACTCCTCTGTTGACTTATTCTAAAAAGAAGAAGAAAGCACATGAGAAAGAGCAGGTTGTCGACCAATGCCAGCTTGCTGAGCTGTTAGGTATCTACGTTGAACTAATTCCTGAAAATTTGGTCTAAGTACTACCACATGGATTGAGTGGAACACTCCACGTCACTCCCCACTAGCCCTTATCACCATCTTCTAGGCATTTGCTTGAGTTGTTTGCGAACAGTGCTATAATATAGTTACTACATATATCCTAGGACTTGTCTTGTTAAATCATCTAAGATTTGTCAATTGTTATTTTACTTGGAGATTGATCTGCTCGAAAGGATTATTCTATTGGCTGTATTGTGTTTAAGATTCTTGCACTCTACTATCAATAAAAGTGCTTCCCTCATTCTTCCATTTCCCGCTACCTTTACTACTCCTATCACACCATCTGGCAAAAATTATCATTTCGCAAAGAGAATTACAACGTGAGCTAGGTGCTGTGATTCATAACGTCTCCGTATAATAAGCTCCATCGGTTAATCATTGGCGGGAACCTTTTGTCACAAAGTAAGGAGGTGGGAAGAACAAGATATGCCCTTTTGCCTCGTAATATGGAAAGATAAATGGGGGCTACAAGGGTTGCCTAATTACATAAGCAAAAGCAAAGAAACTTATGAAGAAAAATCAAGCTCGCTTTGTACGCCTTCCTACTCGGAGTGCCAACTCTGTATCAATTTTGAGGGAGATGTCAAGTGCCTTGACAGAATGTGTCAATGCACCACTGCATATATAGAGACATTATTTAAAAGAAAAAACCCTATACATAATGAATGAAACACAGCTAAATGAGATGAAGTGAAGTGGAAGCATTACAGTCGGATCAATAAGTTACCTGGAAATGTAGGTCACTCCAGTTTGTCCAATTTTGTGCACCGTTTCAAGAGTAACGTTACCTGATGCCTATTACCAACCAAAAGATGGACAGTAGTTAGCCTAAGTTGAGGAGCAAAATTATTTCAACATAACTAATAGCTATCTTTAAGTCAGGAGTACCAAGATTCCAAAAGATCCTAAATAACGGCTTTGATCACCACAAACCATTCCAGATACAATGCTGCAAAAAGCTTCTTCAGCAGAAAACTTAATCCTTATAAATGATTTCCAGCCTCAGAAAGAAAAACCATACCCACAATCAACAGAAGCTACAATAAATGGTAAATGCCCCTAGTATCTTCCGAGTAAAGTTTCATCCATACGGATCAGAAACCATGCAGATCTAAAACCCACATCAAGAACAGAAGATATAGACACGTAAATATCACATTGACAGAGCCAAAATTATAGTAATGATAAGTACTGAAGTTTTATGCTAAGTAAACGACCGAATACATGAAGGTGAAACAAAGAAAGAAATAATTTAGTTTATATGAGAAATATGCTTGCAAGATAAAGGAACACCTATATATATATATATATGATTACTTTTCAATAAAAGCATATACATAGGGAGAAACAAATAGTGTATCACACGTGGAACATATATAATATGAAGATGGTCTGTTGTATCTTCACATGTGAAAGATGTATCGTTTTCATAGTTCCGGTTTCATACTTTATCAAGATTGAAGGAACAAATATACTATCAAGAAATTAGGCATTAGTGACAGCTGTTATAACATCTGTGGACAACTGATTGAAGAAATAAAAGGCACCACTGCTTGTGAGTACCTCAGTCTCAAATCTCCCATTGATCAGTTCCACAGCATCCTTCAGCATTGATACGTCAACATCTCCATTTGGAAGTGGTATAACCATGTTATCCAGCATTATCCGGGTCAAGGAAGACTTTGTTTGAGATGCATATTGCAATACCTCGTTTACTTCCTCTAATGTCCGGGTCTCAACCTTTATTGAGTTTTTTTGGGGAGCAAGTAGGAAGTCAAGGGATGAGAATTGTTAAATTGATCCAAGAGGAGATATACTATTCACGCTTTTGGAGATTCATGTCCAGCCAGCTCCAATCTACTCATTAACAAAAACTCAGCAATCAGGCCATGAAATATGCAGAACTTACCTCAACCTCCATTTGAAGGTTTTTTTGCTCCAAATACTGATCAACAGATGTGATGGCATTCACAATACCTCCAGCTATTGATATGTGATTATCTTTTATCATAATCATATCAAATAAGCCCATTCTGTGATTCCTTCCCCCACCAATTAGAACCTATAATGTAAGAATTTTATGAGTCGAATAAAAGTATATATTTCAGTTAAAAAATTACCATCATGGAGAACAAGCAAAGAAGTAATCCACACCGCCCATTTATCAACCAAACGTAGACCTGGAGCAGTTTTTCGTGTCTCTAAAATACATGCAGGGTGAGCAGCATCTGCCATAGCCTGTAGGGATCACCATTTAACACATCCAGCAAGCAAATTTAATCAAGTTATCATGTATGCCTTGTTTGATTTGACTCATAAATGTGGATGACACAACACAGCATAAAATTATTAAACAAAATGACCAGAAATAATTCTAAACATGAACCAGTTAGCAAAATAAATTAATGACTGTGCAAAACTATGCTTTTCCTGCCATTTTTTCAGCTATGACGACGTATGCTAATCCTTGGATTTGAAGCCTTGGCCATAAAGGAAAATATTAGACTACATTTTTATTATGCCCACCTTCTCCATATGCATTAATATGTGCAAAATCATAATTGCAACAACAATTAATGACAATCGAGTTGACTTATATAAAATCAGAACGAAAAAGGGAGAACCTTAGTTAATGTTGCTATTCCACTCATCCGCTGCATAAAATTAAGCACTATTCTTTCAGCTATAACTATGCTGTGTGCCCTTCCTGCATAGAAATAAACTAATTTCAGTGGAGTTATCAAATATTGTTGGAAGTATTAGCTCTACACCTTCACCTTCTTTAGCTTACCAGAAACTTTTCCAAATTGCAGCCCTTTACTTATATAATCTCCATCCTTTCGCGACCACTCCACCTATTGTAAAATCCTAATTAAGACTACCAAGCAAACAGACATATCAAGAATAAAAAGAGATTGCAGTCTGTTGATACCTTTAGAGAATCATCCACCTCGTGAAATATCGACTCTGCAAGCGCTGTTCCGGCAATTATACCATCCTCCTTTCCCAAGAAATAAGCTTCAACTTCCATGTCCAATGGAATAGTTGCCATACAAGTTACATCTCCTGCAGCACCAATAAAGCTGGTTGGCACAATCTTTTTGGGGGGTTGCAATTCTACAAACCCCTATAGTTCCCTCAACTCAAACGTCCTACCTGCCACCAAACCTCCATAGGAAATGGGGACAGAAAAAGACAGAGCCACAAAGCACATGAACTTATGCAGAGATGAAAAAACAAGTAATTTCAGTTCTTATCACCACCTACATTATCTACACGTCAAAGCACATTCAATTTAGTAAAACATGTATCAAAAGAATATGCAACCACAAAATTTATCACATTTGTCAATGAGTTAATAGGTGATTTATGTTGACATGCTACTTGAAAATCCAAGCAGATATGAACTGAACCTCGATCACCAGCATCTTCTGCAAGAGCTAGCTTTATGACGCCCTTTAGATCATATGTAGGATGTGAAGGAGGCTCTATCACCATAGATTCAAAGGATACTCTGGAACTTCTGATGTCAACTGCAGACATGCTTACAAGCCGCCTGCAAGAATCCACATTACCCAAACAGCATTTGAATCCCACATGATGTAATAATTATCAGAAATTTTGAAGTGGATAAAGTGCACAAACCTTGAAGTTAGATATGCACTTGGTAGAGTTACCGAAGGTTTAAAACTGGCCCCAAACATTGTGTTTTTGCATAAAGTCTTTAGTTTATGTCAGCAACTGCTTACATATTCATGGACTCACCAAGCCTACAAGGTGAAAAGCAATATCAGGTGGGACCGATTCATTATACATTTGAAAATCAGAGTTTACAGTGGATGCCACATGAGCCATCAAATCTAGAGTCGAGAAAAGGGTGTTGGAACTTTCAATCTTGTGGTATTTAGCCTCCACAGAAACTACACAGTTGTTTAGAAAAAAAATGAAAGAGCAATGAGTCTAAAACTGGTTTCACAAGAATCGTGACTTGTTTGGTAGTTTCTAATGAAAAGATGATGCGATGCGATCAAAGTTGAATCAATGCTATATAAAAACCGAGGTTTCATAAGAAGGGAATTAACCCAAATGGAGAAATAAGAAAATGTCCCAGGAATCAGAACTTCACTGGACATTGCAGTGGAGAAGAGTTCTCAATGATCACCAACTATCCTTGCATCAATCAAACAACTTTCTTTTTATTTCTTTCCAATTGATGTATAGGAAAGCAGAACCTTTTTCACAAGTACAAGCTTTTGTGTTCGTATTTAAATACCACTGAACAGCAGAAAGTTGGAATCTTTCAGAGCAATTAAAGACAAAAACTCTTATTGTGCACTTTATATCGGATAAGTCAATAGCCCAAAATTTAACCAAATATAGGCAAATGCTTTATCCAAAAACGATCGATTTCGCAAACAGTTGATTATAACACGAGTTTCACAAGGTAAAGCCTAAGAAAGTAGCCAAAGTGTAATCCCATAATCAGGCATCATCAAATTCTAAATACCAAACAAAGAAAACAACTTTATCTTAAAAGGAGACATAAAATTCAAAATATACCCAGCTAAGACAGAGAGAAGACCCACTACTGCATAGAAGCCAAGCCAAGAGAAAGAGAGAGAGTGACCTGTTTCTCCTAAGTTCTGTACATTCGAGAGGTGATGAAACTAACCCAAGTTAGAGATTTAGCACCCATGCAATGATGTCAGGAAATAGTGAGTGGGCTTGAGAAGTTCGGTGCCCATTTTAAGTCATACACATAAGTTGAGGCCCAATTT
>JAOSBM010149560.1:0-12795 GCA_027568955.1 Erythroxylum tenue | reverse complement strand
AGAATTGATAGAAAGAGTACGAGTGGAGGCTGTCACTTTCTTGGACCAAACCTAGTTTCATGGTCGAGCAAGAGACAGAGTTCAATCGCGCTATCAACTGCTGAGCCGAGTACATGTCTACCACAAGCTGCTGTTCACAAACATTGTGGATCAAATATCAACTGGAGGACTATTCAGTACAAGAAGAGGAGATACCAAAAAAATGGCTATAATTTTTTGTAGAGATGAAGAACAATGTGTTATGACTCTATTGGCTCAAGAATCAAGTCATTTGAACATCAGGTGAAGAAGTTATAAAAAAAATATCGAAGGATGTTCAGAAGCAAACTCTCTTCGAAAAAACGTTGAAAGCCACGATCGTGCAGACTGTACCTGCGAAGTTGCGATCATGCAGAAGCACGATAGCGACTTTGCTGCTTCTTCAAAGAAATCACGATCGTGCTTTCTCGCTTCGTCTTCACCGAATATCTCTTCTTCTTCTCCTTTCATTTTTTTTCCATATTTCCTAACTTTTAAATCATCTATTTTGCATTTCTATATCCAATACAATCTCTAAACAAGTCAGATTCAAATTTTACAATTCAAACATCAAAAATCTGAAACTTCATATATACTTCCTCTCTCTACTATAATTTTCCAGATTTTTTTTTACATTCTCCATTCATACGATTTCCTCTGATTTCACATTGACTTACTGCAATGTCGAACCATTCTAACTAGTTTCTCCACTCATTTCAATTTATTCACAAACTTAACTTCATGTGTTGGTAACACAATCATCAAATCAAATTTGTATCCCCTGAACATATTTGCATATAATGTAAAGTGGGCCTAAGTTCTCCTCACATTAGCAAGAGTGTCATCTTAAATTCAAGAATCCAATCATATAGTCAGATACTTTACCTCAAACAAAATGCATACACGCTCAGTAGCATATTCTACATCTCATGCTTGAGTCTTCGTTTGGAATAGAACTCCAATATTCTCTTTCAATTTATTCCATTTTTGTTCATTCTGAAAAGTAAACCATCTGATCTACTTAACCTTATTCGGTGTCATTTTTCTTCTAAAGAAGATTTCTTGCTACTATCAACTATATTGTTTATCTAATCCTTATCAATCAATTATTCCCATCATTGCTTATCAGACATTCTTAGTACCTCAAAAAGATCAATTTCAACTATTCATAATATCTCAATAAGATCAATTTATGTCATAATGTATATGATCATAATATCCTTATAATAAGGCTCAATGAAGCATTAAGCAGATCCATTTACTCTTATACCTTGGTACATACCATCAAAATCCTTACATCTTATCTAGAGATGTATTTGAAACAATTCACTAATTAATAACTTATGCTCAGGATACCTTAATCTCATTTGATTTATGTCAATACTTCTCTTTTTGCGCCTGTCCTCGATCATGGGGACTATGACTAACAAATATTCATATATCATATATCATATATCATATATTGCTTCCTATACCATCTCCACGCATATAATACTTATGCGCTCGTTTCTCTCACTTGTCATGGTGATCCCATTATTAAATATGTGCTCACAAAATAACAAATTAACTTAACCGTGATAACTTTTACATATATCACTATCTTTATTCCTTCTTCAAATTACCATTATATCGTCATACATACGTATGTTCACTATCAATTTCTGAATTATAGATACATAATCATCCTTAAATTTTGATCTCAATTCCAGTAACATATTCTTATAGTGAATCATAACTCTTGTCATATTAATCCACAACCAGTTCAGTTCCAAGTTCATCTTCTTAGGATCATAATAAATTTTTTTTTTCATTTCATTCAACTTGTATGCTTTAATCTCATCACCTACACTTATTTCTCTATTTTTCCTAGTCCAAAATACCCCAAATTTTTAGAAATTCTCTAAAATTCACCAGAAATTTCGAAGAAATCATAATATGCTCTCAATAAATTTTCAACACAAATAATCCACGATTCACATTTTAATTGCATTTATAAATCAATTATACCTAAAAATGTCAATGAATCCATGTACAGTCATATTAATTTGCAAAACTAATTATTCACGTGTATGTGTATGTCATATTTTGCATAAGCATAAAGTGCACTTTCTACATTCTCGGTAATTTCTCATATTCACTATTCTTGCCTTAACATGGGTAACGGGATGTTACACTATGTCTTAAGTTTCAGCTCCAATTGGAATCACTCAATTTAGAGGTTTGTACGCCGAGTTATGGCTAAAACATTGGGGCTGGGTTAAGTTAACCTAAGATAGAATCCCATTACACTTTTCTCTCTTGTCATATTCAACTAATTCTATACAAAGAAACATTAAAGTAATACCAAGACAACATTTATCTTAAACACATCCATCTCACTTAAGAAAACCCATAAAAATTAGAAATTTAAGCTAGGAAACTTACCACTTTTTCCTCCTAATCTCTTAGAAAATTGGTGAACGACAATCCTAGGTCAAGATTTCTTCAATTTCTACTCCAAATCCAGCAAAAATTGCGCCTCTCTTCTCCCTCTTCTCCTTGGACGAATTCTCCCTCTTTCTATCTTCTTTTCTCTCTTTCCTTTTGGTTCTCACAATTCCTCTTTTGCCTTTTTATACTACTTTATTCGTTTACACATGTCATTTTCTTATTAAACATCTTAAATGACTTCTCATAATCTAATTTAATGTTTCTTAAACCATATGGAGTCTTGTAATTGGTCAATAAATGTGAGTCTTTTAGAATTTATTAATTAACTCCATTTATGCTAAAAGACCAATTCGCCCATTCATGGATTACTACACCTATAAACAAAATTAAATCCCAAAAATATTCCACAGCCATCTCACCACCAAATTGACCATGGGATACTTTAATTATGATCAATACTTAATAATTAGATGCCTCAAAAATTTTGATTGGGTTTTAAATCATTAATGCCCATTATTTTCCAAAAAGGGCATTTTTGTCCTAAACTTATAAAATTCCAAAATTCATCCGATTGGACTTGTTTTCAACCCGTTTTAATCTCATTTGAATCTAATACCTATTCTGGGTTTTTTGTTGATATTTTATACTTTTGTTGTATATTTGGTACTTAATATGCTTCAAGTGTGTTTACAGGTGATAATTGCCTTCATGGACTTAAAGGAAAGGAATTTAGACGAAAACACGGCGTAAAAAAAAGAATCGACAAATCTAAAGGAATGCATAGCCATGCATTGTAACCATGCACTTTCTTGTGGCCATGCACTTTCAAGATAACCAGTGAATTCCAATTATGCCTAATGCACGACTGTGCTCAAGATCATGCATCGACTAAAAACCTAGAATTTCATATAAAGGCAACATTTTGAAGGCATTTGAAAGGAGGAGACATGAAGGAGGCGATTCTAGACATGGAACTTGTTCTCTAGGTGCATTTTGGTCCAAAGGTGTGGAAAACACGAAGAAATCATCGAAAGATCAATTGAAATACAATATCAAGCCTTTACATTCTAAGAACATTCGATAGAAGACAATCAGGGAGATTTAGAGTTATGAACCCTTTGTTTTCGATTCGTATTTCTATTTATGTATGTTTGATTTTGTATTCGATCACGTGTAACTGAACCTCCAGTTAGTATTTTGGTTTGATGAACCTTACGTTAATACTTTGATATGATTTGATTTTTTTATTAATGTAAATGATTGTTTAATATATTGTGATCTGATTAAACATTTTATTTATGTTATAATAACTCAAGAATATTATATCATAATCTGATTTCATATATAAAGATTAAGAAATCCTAGTGCGAATAGATCTATAGTAATTAGAAGGAGTTGATTGTAGCCTTAGAGATAGGATGACATAAATCTTTCAGATTATGGTCAAACTTAATAAAATGACACATAAATCGGTAACACTATCGTATAAGATTTAACTTGAGTAATTCAGTTAGAGACCTTAGGATTAGTTGTTAGTAAACTAAAGGTCAGTTATTAGCATACCATAGGAGTCACCACAGTCCAATACATCAACAAAACAATTACATGATAAAAGATCAATCTATTAAGGGTTTAAGGGGATTTGAACCTAGTTACTAGTTTCTAATAACGATAGCTTTCTAAGTGAATTCCACTATGTTTGCATCCATTATTCTTTCCTATTTCTTTAATTTTTTATTTTTATTTCCTTTGTAATTAAAAATCTAAAATCAATCCTTCTAAAATCAATCCTTAGGCTAGATAATAGGGGAAGGTTAAGTACTAATATTCATAAATCGACTCGTACTTGCAAGTACTAGCTATAGCTACGCCGTGCAATTGCAATTTATTACAATATTAAGTAACACGAAATAGGTCAATCCAATTTTTGGCAATGTTGTCGGGGACTTTGATATTAGGAAAGCCTAAATGCTATTACTCTAGCCATTTTCATTTTGTTTTTCCTTTTTTATTTTCTTTTATTTTAATTTTTGTATTTATTTTCTTTTATTTTAGTTATTTAATTTATTTTATCTTATCTTATTGTATTTGTAGCTTATTAATTTAATTGTCTTTTGAATTTCTTTACTTGATCTTAAGTTTATGGTTTATTGTAGGAATTATGATTCATTATCATAGCCGCAACTTACAATGGAATGATAGAGTAAACGAGAATTTTAAGGGAGTTAGAGGATGCCTTCGCGGTCTATGACATCACCATATAGGAGAGTGAGGTGTTCACACATGTTTTCAAAAGCTCAATTAATATTCAGGCCATGTAGGGACATTGGTATCAGTACAATCATGAATGTTGAGCACCAACACATAGATGGAAGCAACATAGCATGTATAATCAACCTCATAGTGTAGTATATGATAACAGCTACAATTCATAGTAGAGCAACTCGTATACTTATGGATGGAATGATTACACTCTAATAGGATATTTACAGCATCAAGCATCTCCATATAACGAGCCAACTCTAGAAGATAAATTAATGGAAAGCTTTACTAAAATGAAAGTTGACCGATGTGGATTTGAGAATAAAGAAAAGACAAAGGTTAGCTTTATGAATTAAGGGACAATTCAAACCAGCTTAAGTGTGACCTTGCACACATCATAGTCCTGCTTAAGTGTACAAAATAATCTAAAGATTAAGCCTCCTTCACAAACTCCCTCTTTAATCCTGGATCTCTTAGAACACGTAACATATCCCTAAACCATGGCACTCCACTTTATTGGGCCTCTTTATCCTATTAAATAAAGTTGATTATAACTTTAAATGATCAACTATACTCCAAAGCCTTATGTCACTACCTTTAGCTAGAGTCCCCTTAACTTTTAATGTAGCTCTTATTGTGAAATTATCAACATGGCTAGATTACCATATACCATTATGTTAGCTTTACTCAGGTGATAATAAATCATCAAGTTATAATCTTTAAATAACTCTAACCATCTACTATATCTTATATTCAACTCAGTACGTAGGAATATTTAGTTCAGAATTGTATTATTTATACATACCTCACAGCTCATATCATATAAATAATGCCTCTAAATCTTAGTTAAAAATTATCATTTCAAGCTATAAATCATATGTTGAATAATAATTTTATTGTCCATAAGAATAATCCATCATATTTGTTAATTGTATAAGAGCATATAAAGATCCTTCTTCAAAACATCACTAAATATAGTGAAACTACCATTATTATATGGAATTGTAAGAAACATCTATCTCCTCTTTAAGTCTTAGAAGCTCTCCTCACACTTTATTGTCTACTAAAATTTCACCTTTTCTAGTCAATCTAGTTGAAGGTCAAAATATATTAGAGAATTTTCTTGTAAATATCCTATAATAAAATGTCATACTAATACAATTATATTCCTTAATTACTATAATGGTTTGGCTCCACACTCTTATATAAAAGTACATATGCATTATATCCTATATAGGAATGATCTCAACTGTTGAGTTGAAATCATAATCTAACTAAGGATTCCAAAAATATTCCATAATAGAAATGACATAATTTTGTGTTTTAGTTAACTATAGGAAAACCATGATTGAGTCCTTTATTCAATAAAATGAATGAAATAAGATTACAAGAAAGATTATAATCATTGTTACACAAGAAAAGGCTCCGATATTTTACATTCTTAGTCCATTTAACTAAGATTTCCTTAAAACTCTTATAATTAGATATGTGCTTGACATTACTCATTTTATTATTCTTTGATTACGTAATTCATTTTATTGGCTCCTTGCTTACTTTTCATTTAAAGTATATATATTGGCGCTTGAGGGTTATATGAAGGCATTTAAAGATCGATTTTACCTTTTAAAATTATTCTTTATAGCTTACTACAAACTTTAAGATAATGGAATTTGGAAGTTACATAAATATTGGATTTTATTTAGACTAAAATTGACTACTACTTAGTTTACTAGAATAAGTGCAATTGATAATGTTATATTATGGATATATGTTGGTGATGTGGTGTTACTTAGAAGTAGTAATGAGTTTATGCAATTTATTTTAAGGCCTTTGAATAATAAGTATGTTATAAAATATTTGAGTTAAGCCAAGTAATTTTGTTTTATTTTTTATAACTTTCTTTTATTTTAATTTTTCTTTTGTATTTATTTTGTATTTATTATATTTTATTGTATTTTACTATATTAATTTAATTATCTTTTGAATTTCTCTACTGATCTTAAGTTTATGGTTTATTGACGAAGTTACGATTCATTGTCAAGTCACGTCTTGCAATGGAAGGATGGTGGATAGTACTTTTATGGAAGCCAAAATATGTCTTTGCAATCTATGACATCACCGTATGGGAGAGTGAGGCGTTCTCACATGTTTTTGGAAGCTTAACCGATATTCAGGCCGTATCGCAACAATGGTGGGAGTTTTCACTACAATCATGAATGTCTAGCATCGACACATATAAGGGAGCCACCGAGCATGTTACAATCAAACTCAAGGTGCACTATACGAGAATAGCTACAATTCAGAATGGAGTAACTCTTATACTTATAAATGGAACAATTACACTCCAACTAAATATTTACGGCACCAGGCACCCCCTAATTAACCAACCAACTCTGGAAGATGTAATACCTGATTTCATTCAAGAATCAATCATAAAGCATCAAGAAATAGAGGCTCGAATACATAATTTGGTGAATCAGATGGACCAGTTGGTGATGATATTATTTGACAATATCCAAGGGAGTGTACCTAGTCATATTAAAACAAATGTTGAAGAACATGGGATGGTAATCATTCTCAATAGTCAAGATGAGCGTCCAGAAGAGGAAGAAGAAAAAAAGGAAGCAAGTCTTAGAGATAAACTATTGGAAATCCTTACTGAAATGAAAGCTTACCGACGCAAATTTTAGAGTAAAGTAAGACAAAGGTTAGTTTCATGAATGGAGGGATATTCTAAAAAGAGCTACCTGAAGAAGAAGACAAAGAAAAGGGAAGGATTACAAATAGCATAATAGAATACCTTACAGAATTTAAAGCTAGCTTACACAAATTCGAAGAAAGACTTTCTTCACCAGAATATCTTGAGCATAGCACAGAATACTATTTGAGCCTATTAACGCAGCAAAGTGAAGACAAGGCAAGGGTTGGCTTCATAAGTAGAGTGATATTCCAAAAAGCGCTTCCAGAAGAAGAAGAAGTCTCCATCCAAGTAGAAGAAGTAGAGATAATTGAAGAAGATGAGACAGAATCCTTTGTCCAAAAAGAAGAAGAAGACGAGAGGACAGAGGTGGTTGGGGAAGAATTGGCTGAAGAACCAAATATGGAAACTACTTATGAATTGTTTATAGTGACCTTAATTACATAGGGGTTTCCACTTCCTCAAAGACAAACTATTCTAGCTAGCCGATGATTCAGGGAGTTTTGTTATCCTTAATTTTATTAATGGTTTGTCATTAAAAAGGGCATTAATGCATGTGATTATATTGATTAATTTTTTAAATTATGTCCTGATGATTATCTTGCAATAAGTGGCTTGCTTATAGGCTATGAAACTGCTTTGTGAAGAAAAGGATGGAAGCAAGTCATTGATCATAGTTCCTGAGTGATGGAAACATGCAGGTTACGTTGAGCTATCAACGTTGAAGAAGCGTTGTATAGAAGGCATCCCATGAAACATCCCGTTATCCCGTGTTAAGGGTTAGAACCCTAGAATAGTGTATATGAGAGTTATTGAGAAGTTAGAAAGTAAATTTCATGCTCATGCATAATTAGCATACACACACACATGAATATTGAATTTTTCACATTAAAATGATTATAAATGCATTCATTGACATTTTTCAGGTATAATTGAGTTATAAATGTGATTTTATTGAGAATTGTGGTTTTTATGTGTTGAAAATTGATTTGGAGAGTATACGTATTGATTTAGAATATTGGGTGAAATTTAGGAAATTTCTGAAATTTTGGGTATTTTCGAACTAGGAAAAATGCCAAGTGGCAAGACAATTGATAAATGGTAGCAGAATTTACTATCCAATAGCAATGGAAATTTTGATAAATGACTTTAGAATTTATTGACAAGTTTCATTGAAAATTGAGAGACAATTGGATTAGAAATTGGAGACAAATAGACTAGTTATTAATAAGGGTCCAAATGGGACCATAGGAAGGTGACAAGTGTCACAACCACTCACCACTTATCTCTCACATTTTTACATTTTTGCAAGACACTCTCCTTAATATCTTTCATTTCTACTCTTATCTTCATCTTCTTTGTGGCTTTCTCTTCTTCTTCACGATTTTGATTCACCAGACCTTCACTAACGTTACACCTTGCTTTCATCTATCAATTCCTACCTCCATCTTGTTGCCTCTTTCATTTTCCACAAGAAAACTTAACCTAATCTACCTTCAAGATGATGATCATGTGAATTCTTATTGAATGGGAATTTTATCTTTGATAAAGGGAATCAAGGAAATGCAAGAGGAGCAAGAGGAGGGGCATTTTTTTGAGCAAATATTTAAGTAAGGAAATCAAAGTGGGTACATGTTTATAATATAGTAAATAAGCCACTAAATGTTTTCTTTGAATCAAGGAAGTTTAATGATTTCAATTGCATCATAAATGTTGCATTTATTGCTTCTTGAATGAATTGAGAAATTGCTATATGTTTGATATATGAATTGTGTTGATGATTTATGAAAAGACTTTGAAAATTACTTTTTTTAAAGATAACATATTTATGAAATCATGTTTTCGGAAATGGTTTTCGAAATATCTCATGTTTATGAAAAACAAGTTTCCAAAATGTGCCATTTGGGCAAATTGTTTTCAATTCATGAATTACATTTTATGTGGGTTTGGTGTAGTCCATTCAAGTATGTCACATGCACGTTGACCAAGTTAAAGACTTCTCCCGCCTGCCTGTTAGTGGCGCGGAGCTCCTTCATAGACACCCTCATGTTTACGACTTCGCAAAACCACTATGTAGGATTGCGAAAGTACGTCAAGTTTACGACTACACAGGACCATTATGTGAAAATGTGTAGTTCATCATGTTTATGGATCTACCCAAACCATTCTGATGTGCTTATGTGCTTATGATATGTTAACAAGTTTGATGCATACATGATTTGTAGTTTGTGAATTTTGGTTAAGAATTTCATAATGATACGTTTTATGAATTTAATTAGAACTTTGTATTGACAAATGAACATTTCAAAGGTTTTGCTTATTTTTCCGTTATAAACTGTTACCCATGACCTTTAAGCTCACCCCTCCATTTCCGTCCCATCCCTAGGTGAAGAGCATGAGATCGAGTAACCAAGAGTCGAGGCATCACTCCACTTTTGCAATGTTTTTTGTATTTTAAGCTAGTTTTGTAAAATAAGGCTTTAGTCACATTTTGAGCATTCTAGTTTATGTAAACTTTGTATTTTTGGATTATGATGTAATATGGCTTGAAATTTCAATTAAAGCTTTGTAAAAATCTTATCTCTTGATATTAATGAAATATGTTGGTGTTTTGTCCTTACTTTCCAAGTCTTTACATTGCATTTTCCAACTTTTCAAAGGGGTAGGATTTTTGTTCTGACTTCAGGGGCAAAACTGCATTAATCTAAGTTGAATTGGACAAAGTTATCTTCTTGGAAGTTATAGATTATCTTTCTAGATTTTCAATGATATAAAGTATGAAATTTTTGGATATCGTAGTTGAGAGATATGATCATTATAAGTTGGTGATGCTGCATAGGATGTATATCAGGACAACTATAGTAAATGATGAGATGTAGTTGAATGTGATGAATCAAATGAGTTGACATTTGAGAGTTTTATGAGATCAATTTGGTAATTGAATTGTTAAGAAATGATATTGCATTATAAGAGGTGAATTTGGGAAGATTATGAGTGAAAGTGATGTTAGAATGGATGTAGGAACCTTTGGAGAGGCTTTGGAGGGGCTTAAGTTTCACCTATGTCCATAAGACGGACAATAGGTCCGTTAAACGGACCTTTTCAGGTATAGAAATGTCCCCAGCCTCATCCATGTCCATTAAACGGACATTCACGGGGCTGGAAAACACTCCAGACCTCGTGTATGTCCGTTAGGTGGAGGTGTATGTCCGTTTAACGAACATACACTGTACACCTTCGGAAAATCATCATCCGACCTCCAAATGAAATAATTCTTGAACCAATAGATTCCTAACATATTTTTCCATCTCCCCATAAAACTTTCTAGGCTTTGGAGTTGATTTTAAAAAGATTTATGGAAAGAAAGTGAGGGAATTGGTTGGAACAACATGAATTGGTTATTTTATTAAACATACTTTGGCTTTTATTCATATCTTGATCTATAGAGCTCCGAATGAGATGGTTCTTGTTTTCAAATAAACTTGAGGACATAAACACAAGAATGGATTGTTGTATATCCATTGATTAGGTAGTAGAGTTTGGGATGTTATCAGAATGAAGATGAACTGATGATGGCTAATGAAGGTTCATTGAAATAACCCTACAGGGTAATATGCTCACGGTTTATGACTCCGGATGTTGGGCTCTGAAAACAGGGCCAAACACTTAAAGCTCAAAATGTGATTAAAATTCAAAGGCTCGCTATGTATAATGAGCCTTGTATCCTCAACGGATAAGGGACAGTTAACAATGAGCCCGGTATTCACAATAGATACGGGACAGTTTTAGGCACTCGGTCACAACAACGTAATAATCGGAAATGAGTCTCTTGAGCATTGCATATATATTTAATATGTATGTTTGAGTGATTGAAATGAAATGTTAACTTGTATTTGAACAAAGTGCTATGTAATGCTACATGATGATAAATAAAATGATGTGAATTATGTGGTTATATATGTTGATGTGTTATGTGAATTGAGTGAACCATCGAGGATGGTTACCTCACTGAGTTCGCAAAACTCACCAAAATTGCAACGTTGATATTTCAGGACTGAGAGAGGTCACAAGTGACAGAGAGACTCTACAAGAATCATAGTTCTTGTACTTTTGGAAAGAAGAAATGGCTCAAAGGTCGATCAGCTGAGATTGAAGGATTAGATAGAATTTTTGTAAAATTCCTTATGTGTGTAGCATATTTTGTATTTAGTTTTGACATTGTACATATTTGGATAATATTGTAAAGCTACAATGTACATATTGTTTAAGAAATGAAATTAGGAATGTGGTTTTTAAATATTGTGTCTTTCTTTATGATGCCTTATAAGAGAATATGAGTGCTCCAACATGCCACCCTTGTGGGGTACATATTTGGATATCACTTAGGATGTCAGGTACGTGTCCTTCAAGAGTGGGGTGCTACATCCCATGAGTTGGTTTTAATTTTATTTCAATTTCTATATTGTTTTGTTTTTACTTTCATGTTAATATAGGATTTTATTTTGTGTTATGTTATTTCTTTTCTTTTTTTAATCCTTTTCTTTTATATTTTGCAAGGATGTTAGTCTCATATTAGATGGAACCAAATCAAGAAATCGCCATATTCAGGAAAGTACCAACTCAGCCCTCTCACTCATTAAACATGTTTGTATTCTATATATTGAGGACAATGTACATCCTTAAGTATGGGGATGGACTTAATGAATTTTTAACTAATTTCTTCAAGCTTATTATAATCCTAATTATAAATTGTAGTAACTAATATCTTTTTTTCGTTGAATATGTCTAAGAATACTATATTTCTTTGTTGAATATTGATTGAATTGGCATCAAAAGGATTGAGCAATGCCAAACTTCCCTTAACCAAATACAAGATCAAATGAGAAATCAGCCTAGTTGCCCTCTCATGGTAGAGAGGGAAACTGAAGCCATTCAAAACTTAATTAGTGCTTTAGCAGATCAGGAATCCCTTTTCAAACAAGCTTCCCGGATTAAGTGGCTCAAAGAGGGGGATTGTAATACAACCTTTTTTCATCATTCTCTTCTGGCCAATAGAAATAGAAACAACATTCACTCGCTCATAGGACCAAATGGCAGTAGAATTGTGGAAGTGGATAAGATTCAAAATCATTTCTTGGACTTTTTTCGAAGCACTATAGGGGCTAGAAAGGTCCTTCCTTCTTCTCAAGCTTTTATGGAAAAGTGTTTTCCTAATAGGATTCCAGAGAATCTCCTTACTAAACTTATTGTTGATGTCTCAACACAGAAGATAACAGAGGTTCTTAATTCTTTTAATCCCAATAAATCTCCAGGACCCGATGGTTTCAATGGTGTGTTTTTTAAACATACTTGGCATATAGTTGGGCGAGAAGTCTCTAGGGCTATTC
>JAOSBM010149525.1:0-12799 GCA_027568955.1 Erythroxylum tenue | reverse complement strand
TCCCCATTCATCCTTGCTAATTTAAAGACTCAACTCTAAAAATAATAAAACAATTAAATCAAAAAGAATAAATAAAACAAATAAAAAAAAATTTGGGGCCCAACATGTTTAAAGCTCTAACATCTTCAAAATCTCCAGAAACCCTAACTCTCATGCACCCACACACACCTTTGTAGAGGTTAACAAGTTTCAGTTTTTCTTGAGGCAAGAGAAAGAAAACCGAGGTTGGGAGTAGAAAAATCGAGGTTGGGAGTAGGAAAAAGTAGAAGATAACAAAATTTAACTCTGATGGAGATTTGATGAAGAACTCCGTGTAAATGAAGAAATGTGAAGAAAACAAAGCTATAAAGAAGACAAAGACAAGAGTACTGTACTTGATCTTTCAAAGCTAAGAAAAAAGTGACTTTAGATTTGGACACTTGTCCAATTTCTATAGTCCTTAGCTAGTTTCCCAACTAACTAGTTCTTATTGAACTAGTCTTATAAGCCCCATCTTTTTATTCCAATAATCTCTAAATTCTCAATATCATCTGTCAAAAATCCCAAAGTCACCCATACAATTTTCCACTATCATTTCTATTTCCATTCATCAATTTACTTGCCAATTGGCATTTTTTCTAATCCAGTAATATTAAACAAATTCTAAAATTCTCCAAAATTTCTAAATCAATACAGATATTCTCCACATCGATTTTTAATTCAATTAATTCACAATTCTGACATAATCACATTTATAATCAATTATACCCGGAATATGTCAATAGATGCATATACAATTATTTTCATGTGTAAAAATTAAAAATTTACGTGCGTGTATGCTAACTTTATGCATGAGCATAAAATGCATTTTCTAATCTTTCATTACTATTTCTCAATTACACAAATCTAGGGTTCTACCCCTTTAGTATGAGGACGGGATGTTACATAGTATCGGTATGTGTCCTAATGATATATGCTCAAAGTCAATTTGTATACATATGCCCAATGACCTTTTAAAATGTTTAAGATCAACACAAATTTTAAGACTTTTACTTGTATCATGACAACACATATAACAACATGTACAACTAAGAGCAAAATGATGATCATCTTTATTCATAAAACATATTGTCATAATACTTAAAAAATATAAATGTATAAAGAGTAAACATGGTGATCCGTAACTAATAATGTCTAAAGATTTCAATACACCCATACTATATACATGTCGCACAAAAACAAGTAGGTGAAGTCCTTTAATCAAAGGATCAGCAAGCATATCCTTAATCCTCAAATGCTCCACCTCAATGTCACCTTTCTAGATCAATCCTTTATAGTCAAATACTTAACCTCCAAATGCTTAGATCATATGATATTCTCATTGTTGTTACTGAATAACATAGTAGAAAGATTATCACAATACAACTGAATGGGTCTAGCCATTAAATCAACCACAAAAAACTCAGAAATCAAGTTCCTTAGCCAAACTACCTGTGTAGTAGCAACATAGCATGCCACAAATTATGCATGCATAGTGGAGGAAGTCACCAGTGTCTACTTGACACTCTTCCACGATACAACACCATCTGATAACATAAAGATATATCCTAATGTGAACTTTCTGTCATCCTGACACATAACAAAATCTGAATATGTGTACCCTATGAGGTTTAGATTGTTTACCCTTCTATATGTCAACATATAATCCTTAGTTCCCTTTAAATATCTCAGCACTCGTTTAACTGCATTTCAATGGTCTATTCCTGAGTTAGCCAGATATCTACCTAGCAGGCTAACAACAAATGTAATGTCCGGTCTAGTGCACACCTGAACATACATCATGCTACCAACAACACTAAAATAAGGCATATTCTTCATAATCTCTCTCTCTATATCATTCTTTGGATATTGAGCCAAAGATAATCTCTCTCCATGAGAGATAGGTGCTACAATAGGTTTATAATCAACCATATTAAACTTTTGCAGCACTCGCTCAATGTATGTTCTTTGTGAGAGGCCTAAAAAGTGTCGAGACCTGTCCTGGTGAATATGAATACCTAGGACAAAAGTTGCGTCTCCAAGGTCCTTCATGCAAAATGTTTATCAAAAAATTGCTTAACCTCATGCACTATGGTCAAATCATTTGATACGAGTAAGATATCATCCACATACAAAATTAGAAAGATAACTTTGCTCCCTTTGTAATACAAGCACCTTTCAACTTTATTTTCTATAAAGCCAAAAAAGGTAACAACCTCATCAAACTTAAGGTACCACTGTTTGAAAGCTTGTTTCAAATCGTATATTGATTTTCTCAGTTTACAAACATTGTTAGGCTTTTCTTGATCCTAAAATCCTTCAGGTTGTTCTATATAAACCTCTTCATAAAGGTCTCTATTCAGGAAAGTAGTTTAAACCTCCATATGATGTAACTTCATATCATACTGAGTTACTATTTTCATATTCACTCTGAATGCATCCTTAGAGGATACTGGAGAAAAGGTAACATAAAGTCAATTCCTTCCCTTTAAGTGAACCATTTGATAACCAACCAAGCTTTAAACTGCTCAACTTTACCCTAAGAGTCCTTTTTGTTCTTAAAAAGTCATTTACAACTGATAGGTTTGCAATTTTGAGGCAAATCAACAAGCTCTTATACCTTATTATGCTTCATAGATTGCATATCATCTTTCATTGCTTCCCACCCAAATCTATATGGGGTCTAGAAATAGCATCTAAAAAGTAATTGGATTGACAACATATCTAATATCATAGTCTTATTCACCCAAATAGATTGTATAATAAGATGAAATGGTAGATCTTCTCACTTTAGTGGATCTTCTTAACTAAACTGATTCTTTAGGAACCTCAGTTTGTACAGTTATAAGTTCATGTTCCTATACTGGCATGGTACCAAGACCTCAATCTACTGGTTCTAACTGTATGAGCGATGGATACGAAATAACTATAGTATCCGTCTTGCTATCATCTGAAAGTTGAGAAAGACCACCCTTATTATAAACATCATATTTTAGAAACTTAGTTATTTGTGATTCCACAATTCTATACCCTCATTCTCTACAGTAAAATCTTTATCCCCTAGATTGGTTGGGATATCCAACAAAACAGTAATGAGTATAATGAGAATGTAACTTATTTTCATAAGGATTATATAAATGTACCTCAGTAGCGTAGCCCCAAACACAAATGTGAGCAAAGCTAGGCTTCCACCCTTTCCAGAGTTAAAATGACATCTTTGAAACTGATTTACTTGGGACTTTGTTGAGTATGTATAAGGCAATCTTTATGACTTCATCTTAAAGGCAATCAAGTAGGTTAGTCCTCCTCTGCATTGACCTCATCATTTCTTTTAAGGTGGGATTACCCTTTTCAGTTACATCATTTTGCTTAAGACTACCTATTATAGTGAACATATACACTATTCCATATGATTTCACATATCCGACAAATGAACCCTTTTCTTGTCCTGAAACCCCATATTTACCATAATATTCTCCTCCACTGTTAGATCTGACGATATTGATTTTCCTTCCCAATTGGTTCTCAACTTCAACCTTAAAGATCTTGAATTTCTTAAGAACTTCAAAATTTTCTTTAAGTAAGAACACATAACCATAACGGGAATAGTAATAAGTGAAAGTCAGAAAATATCTTGAATTGCACAATGTAACTGTATAAGGTCCACAAATATCTGTATATATTTGTGACAATGTACCATCAATAAATGCAAATCCTTATGCACATTCTCATCATCACATATCAGTGCTGAAAACATTATCAATGTACTTTCTTTTAAGAATTTATCATAAGGAAAATCTCAATCGGAGTGATAATCATGCAATATCAAAGAATAAACACACCACATGAGATCTTTTGTTTCTAGTTCAAAGCATGAAATTTCACTCAAATTTGGCTTTAATAACTTTTATTTGATTTTTCTGAATTTAACCCTTAATTATTACTAATGTAATAAATCTAGAAAAATTTAAAAAACTCACTTTATGAATTCACGGGTCCCCAAAACTAACCCAAAATAACCAAAGGGACATTTTAGTAACTTCTAAAATTTTGAGTTTTTTTTCGTTGGTTGCTGTAGCACTAATGTCATCATGACGTCAACACAGAGTTTACAATTGATGTCAATAGTGCGTATGGTGAGAGGGCGCATGTGTTACACATGCTAGATGCACACCAACATGCTCATACTCTCCTGACACTCCAAACACGTGGCACACGCGCCAAACTTAAACCACCTCTAAGAGGCATTTGAGTTGTCGGGCAAGTATACCACATGCGCCCGATGGTTCTCTCTCTCTCTCTCTCTCACAGTCGCTAAAAAATGTCGATTTTTGGTGACTTTCAGGCTAGCTTTTTGCCATCCAAAGCTCGTTTTCAACTCGTTTTTTAATGTTAAGCACATTCAACAAGCAATTATATGTAATTAAAAACATAAAAATGGATTGGTTTCTCTGAGGTTTTAATGGAGAAAATCTAAAAATCTTCGTTTTTATTCATACAATCACGTAACCGCTTTGATACCACTTGTAGCACATAACACAAGCCTTAGTTACATGTCCAAGATCAAACATGAAACTAAATGAACAAAGAAAACACAAGAAATACCTGTTTTTCTTTCCATAACTTTGAAAGAGCTTTTTGACACCGAAACCTTTTCGTTTTCATGATGACGACCTTTACGAAATTCAATCAACCAGGTGTCGTTAACGTCTTTTTACAACTTTTTTAAATAGTGAACTTCTTAACAAATCAGAGAATTCAAACGTTCAATTCTTACTTTAGCAAAAGTAGGAGAGCTTAACCTTCTATATATAACATCCATATCGGGTCTCCTCATCACAGTTCCAATGCATGTTTAGCCCACACTGATTAAGTTTCATTTTCTGCGGTGGACTGTAGCCTATTAAACTAAATCCTTTGCCGAGCTACTTTATCATCTTTATCTGAATAAAATTCGATTCGCTTAATCGTAAATTTTTTAAAATCGTAAAAATGTAATTAATTGTTGTCTAATCTTAGGAAAATTACTAACAAGTTGGACTATATAGAATCCTTAGACATTTCGACTTTAGTCACTTGGCAGCACATTATCAGTTTAACCACATAGAATCCTTGGACATTTACAGCCTGTTTGGTTCAAAGAATAGAATAGATAAAGAATTTCTATGTCAATGTTTGATTTGAAAATATAAACTTAGAATGATAAAGGAATAACTAACAAAAAGAATAAAATATCCTTATTATTATTATTACTATTATTATTATTATTATTGTTAATTTTAATTTTATTTATTTATTTATTTATTATTATTATACAAAACTGATTTTCTTATTTTTTTATTATCATTATTATACAAAATTAATTTTCTTCTTCTTATTATTAGTATTATTAAATTATTATTATTATTGTTGTTGTTGTTGTTGTTGTTATTGTTATTGTTATTTTTATTATTCTTATTGACGTCGCAGGATAAAGTTATCTTGGATAAGAATAGGTTTTCTTAGAATAGATAAAGATATGTATTAGCTATTCTTCAAACTTACAAAATACATATTCTTGATGATTAGTTATTTTGTGTTTATTTCTAACCAAATACAAGTTTAAGGAATGAAATAAAAATATGCTAGGAATAGAATAACTATTCCGTTGAGCTAAACTGAGCCATTAGGTTATTCTACTACCAGTGGCTTCTTGCGACTTGCGCCAAGTCCCTGGTGCTCTTTGTCTAAGTTAAACAAACTCAACAGTGATTGAACGCCCGCAATTCTAATCTTCTCAAATCATATTTCATCTGGTCGATCGTTTCTTCAAAATGGGTTATTGAGGTTCAGTTTGGTGTAAGAATGAAGAAGGCAAAGAAACAACTGGGCAGATGGCGTCGACGACCGTTGGCAATGACACGTGCAGAGGAGATGACAGGCATGTGTTGTTGGAAATGGTTGTCTTTTCTGTTCTTTCCTGTCGACACCTTAAAGATACTGAGCATTTATCAAAATCGTGCACGTTTTGCATCAAAGACCAGACAATGACAATTGAATGCAAGCATTTATATGTAGCTGCCCATCCACCAGAGTCCAGCGACAGTCATCTTCCACCTCAAACGTGTGATCCTGCAAAGCCCCAAGTGCTGACCTCCAGCCTATTCTTGGACCTTTGTCCTGTCACCAACAAAATGAGGCATCAACTTCAGTTCCATTTTCGGCCTCTGGAACTCATCAACCGCGTCGATGTATAAGCTTTACTTCTATGTAGTAATTCTAAACACGATAAATACACACACACACAAAATGGGCTGATAAAAGAAGTTCACTTTCGGCCCAATCAATAGAACACTTGAATGACCCAAGTAGCCATGTTTTTTAGGGCCTTAAGTATATATTGGGCTGTAAACCCAATTACAGAAATTTAAGTAAATTTCCAGGCTGTTAAAAAATAATAAACAAGGGACCAATTAGCAAATCTCGAAACTTCCTATCCTTGTGATATAAACACGCCCTAGCCTCTCCTTTTCTTCTAATTGATTTAGTATTTCTAGGGTTTACAGACTCAAATCTCCCTTCTCATTTTCTTCTCAATTTGGAGGGTCCTTGAGATCTGGAGATTTTGAATGGGTACGGAGAGGAAGAGGAAGGTGAGCTTGTTCGACGTTGTTGACGAGACATCGCTCTCGGCGAAGATAACGAAACCTAACGGCGGCGGCGCGGCGGCGATGAGCAACAATGGTAATAGCTCGATTAACCGGTGGAATGGGAGGCCGTACTCGCAAAGGTACTATGAGATACTAGAGAAGAGAAGAACTTTGCCTGTATGGCAACAGAAAGAAGAGTTCTTCCAGGTTTTGAGAAAAAGCCAAGTGATTGTTCTTGTCGGTGAAACTGGTAGTGGAAAAACTACTCAGGTTAGTTTTAATCTTATATTTGAATAAATTTTTGTATTAGTAATGTTTTAAATTAGCTTTAATCTTCCGAGAGAATATTGTGATTGATTTTCATGGCTGTTAATTTGGGAGGCATGCTAAATGTGTCTGCTAATACACCATGTTTGGGTAACAGATTCCTCAATTTGTTTTAGAAGCGGTAGACATAGAAACTCCAGATAAGCGAAGGAAAATGATGATTGGTTGTACCCAACCTCGGAGAGTGGCTGCAATGTCTGTTTCGAGACGTGTTGCCGAGGAAATGGATGTGAATATTGGTGAAGAGGTTGGTTACAGTATTCGTTTTGAAGACTGTAGCAGTGCAAGAACAGTGTTGAAGTAAGTTTTTTCTGATCTGTTCGTTTTCAATTTGATGGGATAGTGCTTTTTATGTACTCTATTTTTATTAAACTGTATGCCAATGCGGTGCTTTCCGTTATGCGGCAGGTATCTGACCGATGGTATGCTTTTAAGAGAAGCAATGACTGATCCACTGTTGGAACGATACAAAGTTATAATCCTTGATGAAGCTCATGAAAGAACTCTGGCAACTGACGTGCTATTTGGGCTTCTTAAAGAAGTACTGAGGAATAGATCTGACCTGAAGCTCGTTGTGATGAGTGCTACTCTTGAGGCTGAGAAGTTTCAGGGTTACTTTAATGGTGCTCCTCTTATGAAGGTTCCTGGTAGGCTTCACCCTGTTGAGATTTTCTATACTCAGGAACCTGAAAGGGATTATTTGGAGGCTGGTATTCGGACTGTTGTACAGATACACATGTGTGAAACTGCTGGTGACATACTTGTCTTCCTAACTGGTGAAGAGGAGATTGAAGATGCATGCCGCAAGATAACAAAGGAAGTTGCAAATATGGGGGATCAAGTGGGGCCAGTTAAAGTGGTGCCTCTTTATTCAACTCTTCCTCCTGCAATGCAACAGAAAATTTTTGAGCCTGCTCCACCACCTTTGAATGAGGGTGGTCCTGCTGGAAGGAAGATTGTTGTGTCGACAAATATTGCAGAAACTTCTTTGACCATAGATGGCATTGTTTATGTTATTGATCCCGGTTTTGCTAAGCAAAAAGTTTATAACCCACGAGTGCGAGTTGAGTCATTGTTAGTGTCCCCAATATCAAAGGCAAGTGCCCACCAGAGGGCAGGTCGTGCTGGTAGAACTCAGCCAGGAAAATGTTTCAGACTCTATACTGAGAAAAGTTTCAATCAAGATCTCCAACCTCAGACTTATCCGGAAATATTGCGATCAAATCTTGCAAATACAGTTCTGACATTAAAGAAGCTGGGGATTGATGATCTAGTTCATTTTGATTTCATGGACCCTCCTGCACCCGAGACATTGATGCGAGCTTTAGAGGTTTTGAATTATTTGGGAGCATTAGATGATGAAGGGAACTTGACAAAGCTGGGGGAAATAATGAGCGAGTTTCCACTAGATCCTCAGATGTCCAAGATGCTGGTTGTAAGTCCGGAATTCAATTGCTCAAATGAGATCCTGTCGGTTTCTGCCATGCTTTCAGGTATTATCAGTTACTATGTTACTTCTTTGTGTCAGTCTCAAGGTCTGGTGTTATTCTAGATGCCATTGGGGATCATTACTCGAGATGATGCATCCTTTGTATATGGCGTGCATGTGCAGAGAACTGGTGAACTGGTTCTCTGCACATTGTGATAGTTGTTTAACTACTTGCATGTGTAGATAATATGCATGCATGCAGTTGAACAATTTGTGTCAAATTAGGTTGTCATCAGCAACTGTCTTGTATGGGTTCCATGCCCCCGGTTGGCATGTACCATCGGATTCTAAGTAGGTGCTGATGCAGATAGTTGCAGTTTCTCAGTATTATCTCATCAAGCAAATGGTCTCGTCTCGCCTGTATGCATCTGCTGACCTTCAATGGGCCTCTTCTGTGATAACCAAATTCTGTCTTTAGTACCCAATTGCTTTGTCCGCCCTAGGGAGGCTCAAAAAGCTGCTGATGAAGCGAAGGCTAGGTTTGGGCACATAGATGGAGATCACTTGACGTTGTTAAATGTATATCACGCATATAAACAGAACAGTGAGTATCCACTCTTCTTGATACTTCATTCTCTGGAGTTTTTACAGAAATGCCGTACTTATGAGGTCACTGTTTTTGTTGGGCTGCAGATGAGGATCCATCTTGGTGCTATGAAAATTTTGTCAACCACAGAGCTCTCAAAGCTGCTGATAATGTTAGGCAACAGCTTGTTCGCATCATGGCCAGGTTCAACCTCAAGTTATGCAGCACAGACTTCTCCAGCCGTGACTACTATGTCAACATAAGAAAGGCCATGCTAGCAGGTTATTTTATGCAGGTTGCTCACCTTGAACGGACTGGACACTACTTGACAGTGAAGGACAACCAAGTATGTTTGGAGTTTATCTGCTATCCCTGTAACACTAGTATCAAGATTTGATCTTTTCATGCTCCATATTTTAAGGCTCTTTTCTAGTTGTGAGAAGATAATGAGGCCTTCTTACATTGTTGTGTTATTCTTGCTCGAGTATTGATAACTTCAACTACAAGTGATGGAATGTCAAGGCTTATGATTTTGTATTTCCTTCTACAGGTGGTACACTTGCATCCCTCAAATTGTCTGGATCACAAGCCAGAGTGGGTCATTTACAATGAGTATGTGCTAACCAGCAGGAATTTTATTCGTACGGTGACAGATATTCGCGGTGAATGGTTAGTATTCTACTCTTTCTTATCTCTGTGTTCAACCTGTCTAGGGTGATGTTTGTTTTGCTTGACGTTAGCCAGTAATGGTTTCTTTGTTCTTGTGATTGTTGGATGTTTGGATACTGAAACATGAAGGTTTATTGGAAACCTTGTGGATTTTCATATTTGTTGGATCTTCTAATACTTGTTCTATAGATTCTCACAAAAAGGTTTGTTGAACGTAGGCTTGTAGACGTTGCGCCACACTACTATGATTTGACAAATTTTCCTCAATGCGAGGCCAAGCGGGTTCTTGAGAAGCTGTACAAGAAACGAGAGAGAGAAAGGGAAGAGAGTAAAAACAAAAAGTGAAAGGGCACGGCCTGAAAGATTAAAAGATTACCGCCCAACTATTTAGAGAATGTGGCTTTGCTATTGGGAGCAGTTGGATTACAACTAATTTGTGGCACATTAAAATGGATTGGTGGCTGGAGGAACTGCTTGTATCATTAGGCCTAGCAATCATTTCCTATTATACTATCGACAGTCCATATTTGGTTTTCAACGTTTCTTACTTGCCATTTTTTGTAACATTTGAAACAAAAATGAATGAATGTGAACAATCTTTGTGGTAATTTCTGGATTAATGCAGTTTCAGTATTACAGACGGTCTAAATCACGTTTGTCCATTTTGTAATTGTGTAATCAAATGGGCGGGTGCTTTTGTAATAACAATAGGGGAAGCAAAAAGTGGCCCATCTAGTGGTTTATTGAAGTAGAGGAGTTTGTTTAGCGTGTACTGGAACTCCGACTCTTGAGCAGCAACACAGCTTGATAAAAGGGGAATGTACAATCATATCTTGCAAGATGATTATGCACTTCCTGTTGAGTTTGCGGTGTCGTACCTTATCATACAATTAGTTCGGTTTACACCCATGGAGAAAATTCCTGAGTTTGCTTGGCCTATAGCATGGAACCACCAAGTCATGAGCTAGCACGTCTAACTAGAGATCCTTTTCTTTCAACACTCGATTTGTTTGTTCACGTTGGGTTGGAAGTTTGAAGTTTACATCATTAGAAGTCGGGACAATTCCGGACGATCATATTAGTCAAAGAAAGCTTGATTCTTTCATTAAACTGCCCTTCACTGTGTTCGTCTCTCAACTGTCCCGTGTATGTCGATCCCTGGTCCTGTTTTAGGTGCTTTCACACTACTACTGCCAATGTCACAACATGATATCACAAATCAACCCGGAGAAGGCAGTATGATATCCAAATGAATGTTTAAACTAGGGGATAACAGAATGTGAATTGCTCTGGTTTCAGCTTACATCCACAGGAGATTCAATCCAACTCCCAGCCTTCTGGTTTCGAACACCCCTTTCCTTCATAATTTTCCTCAGTTCAATTATGTTGGTCCACTGCTCTCTTTCTCCATGAATCTTTGACAACATTGAATAAGCTATAGGATGATCTTTTTCCATCTTGCGGATACCCTCTGCAGCAAACTTGCCAAGTTCCAAACTTGAATGCAAGCCACAAGCTCCAAGCAATGCACCCCACAGAACCACGTCAGGCCTAAATGGCATTTCTTTGATCAATTTCTCTGCTTTCTCCAGCTGATCAGCTCTCCCATACAGGTCCACCATGCAAGTGTAATGCTCCAACTCTGCTTCTATGCCATAACTTATGCTCATCGATTCGAAGTACTTTTCCCCTTCTGTTACTAATCCTCCATGTGCACATGCAGACAATACGTTGATAAATGTTATTTGATCGGGAATGACGCCACATTTTATCAATCTCTCAAACTCTGCCAGTGCTCTAGTTGGAAGCCCATGCCTGGCATAACATCCTATTATGGAGTTCCAAGACACTAAATTCTTAATTTCCATAGACTCAAAAATGGAAAAAGCAGCATCAATTTCACCACATTTCCCATACATATTGAAAAGTGAAGTCCATAAGTATACATTTTCTGGTATACCAGATTTTAAAATGATTGAGTGAACTTGCTGCCCCATGAGAAGAGATGAACATCCAGAGCAAGCGTCCAAAACACAAGAAAATGTAAAATCATTTGGTCTGGTCCCTGAATCCACCATCAAACGAAAAAGCTTCAGGGCCTTCGTATAACTCTCATCTTGCACATATCCACTAATCATTACAGTCCATGAAACAACATCCCTTTTGTCCATCTTATCAAACATTGTCCTAGCCTTTTCAATTCTCTGGTTGGCAATGTACCCATGAATCAAATTAGTCCAGGATATCATGTCTTTCTCGGGCATCACATCAAAAACTCTTTGTGCCTTCACCATGCATCTAAGTTCCACGTAACCCGAAATCAATGCATTCCAAGAAGCAACATTTTTCTCTGCGATCTCATCAAAGACTCTACCTAATGCAAAATGATCTCCTGCACTTGCATATGCTCTTATCAGAGCAGAGCCGACAAAGACACTCAATTTTAGCCCCAAGCAAACTACAAGCACATGAATCTGAGGCACCAACACACTATACGCGGCATCCGAAAGTGCACTAAGCAGTATCGCGACTGTGCGTTCACAGGGCATCAGACCGATCTCTTGCAATCCAAAGAAATACTTGCACACTAGATCCGGGTTTTTGGTTTTTTTAAAGGCTGATAACATGGTGTTCCAGGTAACAATGTCTTTAACAGGCATTTTATCAAACAGGTATTCGGCGGCTTGAATTTGATTGCTCCGCACGCACCGAGAGAGCAATTTATTCCAGGACGAGACGTTTAGGACAGATGGGTTTCTCTCAAAGAGTACAAGTGCATTATCTAAGTTGCTGTTTTGGTGCTGGAGCTGATTTCTCGAGCTCATTGAAAGCCTGCACAGTTGGCGGGAAGCTCTCAGGAAAACAGCTCGCTCTAAAATGCCCATGCTGTGGTGTTATCACGCTTTAATTGCAAGTAGCGACATGCATTCTCCTGGTCAGAGACGAAAGCAACAGCATATAAATAGAGACACTTTTGAGATTTGATTCGGAGTGCCAGAACTTCTAAAAGGCAGCTGTCTGAGTAAAGTTCCAATATTCATTAGAAGTAAAAATATTATGCTTTCGGCCAAGGAGTTGAAGGTTCCAAGTCTCGGGGTTGATTCGGATGTTCCACATCACAAAAGTGCAGTTGAAAAGTGT
>JAOSBM010149255.1:0-26084 GCA_027568955.1 Erythroxylum tenue | reverse complement strand
TCCTCCATGGTGAGGAATCCCTTCCTCATGGGATGCGCGTCTAGATGTCATACAGGACGTCGGGCTCGCGACTCATCTGGGTGGGGTTCCAACATTATACACATTATATAAATATTATAATACATACTTTAAAAATTTAGATCCAACCTGTATTATAGTTATCACAAACTATATACACAAAATACAAAAGGGTCTCATCATAATGAGTACAACCCAAAAACGAACTGAACATTTCCAATTCAAAACATCTTCTTCTTGGCCACTGCAATTGTCTTTGTTCCAATCTTTAAACCTTCTTATCAGAACCTACACGGAGGCAAAAATACCGTGCTAAGCATATAGCTTAGTGGGGAACAACTAAACAAGATATAAACTGTCGACTGTCTCTAATAGTCATCTAGCATTCACATGTATGGAATCAGATCATATCACAAACAATCTTTAATTGTTCATATTAAAGAGCAATCCAAACATTATGTGTCTCAAAACAGAATATGATTCATCAATACAGAACAAAACATTTAAATATTAGAACGGAATGTACAAATATCAGAATAGGATATAATACTTTCATATTAGAATATAACTTGTATCAGATCAGCATATGGCTTGTATCAAATCAGAACTTATCTTGTTTCATAACATAACTCAAAATCTGAGAACAAGATATCATTGTGTCAGATTAGAACATAACTTGAAACAAGTTAAACTTATTTCTATCAAACATAATTTAGCTTACATCAGAGTGGATCATATATCAGAACACAAACAGATTAGCCTGCTAGTCCTTTTTATAGAAGTGGGTAACGGGAGTAAAATAGAAGATACCATGATTGGTATCACAGAAACAAAAGAGACATGTCTCAAAATCAAGGAACACTATAGTGTCGATAATCAGGAGACACTGTAGTGTCAATAATCAGGGGACACCTTAGTGTTAAGTTATAAGAGTAGCTGCAAACCCTTCTAGGCATGCCTATTTACCCACAACTAGGACTTGACAGTTTTAAAACAAAACATTTTACATTTCAGAATCACTTGACAATGAAATAATAAATAAGTATGAATTTATTTTCTTATGCTTAAACTGAATATATTTATTCACACTTGATCAAACTAATTATGCCTTGTGAATTTAAGCATTTTCATCATTATACTAATGATACATTAAGTAATTACATTTTATATGTACTCACCTAAGTTCCTAATTCATAAACAATCATAACGAACACATCACTTATATCATTTAAACCACATTTGTGTTCATAAGTATACTTCATTTCTTTAATAACTTATAAGTTCCAAATTCGATATATGTAATCAAAATAACACCTTCCATAAGTTATTACCTCAATTGAAAATCCAAACCCTATTCAACCTTTAACCAATTAATTGAATCTAAATTAGGTTCATTACAAACCCTAATCAACTTCAATTGTACCAATGTGAGGTATACTATCCTACTATGGTTCAACAATTACATAAAAAAAACATTACCATGTTAAGACCTTGCCTATGATCGTGGGGTACATTCCCATGATTGTTACAGAAGCTAATGCATCTGCCCATGATTGTGGACTACCCATTTTTATGTGAATTCCAGATCCAAACATCTTCTTTCAAATTTCAAAACACCAACATGACAATCCATAAATCATGCTTCAAGTATACCTCAATTATATGCCAACTCCTCATCAATTTTATTTCCAATTTCAACTCAAAGTTACTCATTTGCTAGCTCACAAACCATTGTCTTTCATGAAACAAAATCTATAGCAAAATCCATCAAACAAGCATCATGTTCTAGACCTTATTATATCATCAATTCCACACATATTTCATTCCAATTCAAGTAACATAGAATTCATGTTACAACATGCCATCAAGTTAGAATTCCCTTACCTAATTAACTTCAAGTTCCTTCTTCAAAGAACCAACCAAACCAGCCCTTCATGCAACAAATACACTTCCAAAATCTAGGTAGGTGTAGGATGATCTTAACACCCTAAAAACAACAGCATAGAAGATAGATTGAGGTAGCTTCTTGATGTAGTATATGGAAAGGAGTTTAGTGTGATAATACATCAAAATTGAAGTAAAATTTGGAGCAAGAAGAGGGGATGATTTCTCTGGACAGAAGAAAAAATGAGGGCTACAGAAACTTCCTTGCAAGAGCTTAACACCTAAGCTGCTAGGTGTCTCAATTATGCATTAACACATGTCACTAAAGCATGACCCCCATTTGTTCTCCATTTTAGGCTGTCAATTGCCACAATTCAATCAGGCCATTTATCCCTTAATCAATGTTTCCACTTGTCATTCAATTATATTGCCATTTGTCAATGCTTTAGCTATGCCAAATGTCATTCAATTTTCACGTACCAACTTATCTTGCCACTTGACATTTTCCTAGTCCATATGTACATTTTAATACCTTAATTCTCTAATGGTAACAATTAATTCCAAGTCACAAAGTATGATCCATTAAACCAGAAATTCAAGACATATACAATTTGCATTCAATTCATATCACAATTTTAACACCTATCTCATTTATTTTTGTGGACATGTATCATTCCAACTAAGGTGTAATTTGGGGCCTTACAATTCTCTCCCCTTAAAAGAATTTTATCCTCAAAATTCATACCTGATGAAAATAGCTGAGGATACTGAGCTCTCGTGGTCAATTCTGATTCTCATGTTGCTTCCTCGAGTCCATGATGTTGTCAGAGTACTTTCCCCAGAGGTATTTGCTTATTTCTGAGTTGTCAGATTTCTCTGGCCAAGACAGATACAAGCCCTTCATCATAAGACAAATCTAGTTGCACTTGAATTTCTTGGACAGGAATCTGATGTGAATCATCAGACCGATATTTTCTCAACATAGAAACATGAAATACATCGTGCAATTTGACCAATTCTTCAGGAAGAGCTAACTAATCAGCTATTGGTCCGATTCTCTTAAGAATCTCATAAGGACCAGTGTATCGTAGGCTAAGCTTACCTTTCTTTTCAAACCAAAGTATGTGTTTCCATGGTGATACTTTCAAGAACACCTTATCACCTATCTGATACCCAATATCGTTTCGTTTTAAATTGACATAGGACTTCTGCCTATCACTAGCAGCTTTCAATCTTTGTTGGATAACTTGAACTTTCTCTTCAGTATCTTTCATAATATCAGGCCCGACTATCTTGTTCTCATATAATTCAATTCATTAAACCAGAGTTCTAAACTTCCTACTATATAAGGCTTCATAAGGCGCCATGCCAACACTAGTCTGATAACTGTTGTTATAAGCAAACTCCATCAGAGCAAGATAATTATCCTAATTTCTTGAGAATTCTAACATACAACTCCGAAGCATATCTTCCAATATCTGAATAACCTGTTCATATTATCCATCAACCTGGGGATGGAAAGTGGTACTAAACTTGACTTAAGTACCCAAAGCCTTTTGCATACTTTTTCAAAATCTCGAAACAAATCGAGGATCACGATTAGAAATAATAGACAATAGTACTCCATAAAACCTCACTACCTTATTCACATATATATCTGCAAGCCTATCCAATGAATAATCAGGACGAACAGGCAAAAAATGAGCATACTTGGTGAACTTATCCATAATCACCCACATGACATCATGCTTCCCTTGAGTAAGAGGAAGTCCAGTGACAAAATCCATGGTAATGTTATCACATTTCTATTGAGGAATCGAAATAGGATGTAATAAACCAGATGGAACTTGATGCTCAACTTTAACATGCTGACATGTCAAACATTTGGATACATAATTGACAATATCGCATTTCATACCTGACCACCAGTAATGCTGCTTCAAATCTTGATACATCTTATTTCCACTAGGATGTATAGTAAATACAGTATTATGGGCCTCAAACAATAACTTTCTTTTCAGTTCATCACCATCCGGTGCACACAATCGATCTTTATAATACAAATCACCATCTTTTTTCACAAAAAAAGTCAGGTTATTTGCCTTCCCGAGTTGCCAAGATAAGTTGTTATAACTTATCATCAACCTTCTAAGCATCACAGATCTCTTTTCTCAAGGTAGGCCTAGCTTTTAATTGATCTATTAAAACCCCATCAGATGTAAGTCCCCATTCACCTTGTTGCACATATAATGTTGAAATAGTCTTTCAACTTAAGGTATCAGCACGACATTAGCCTTACAAGGATGATAATCCACAATTCAGTCATAATCTTTCAACAATTCTAACCAACGCCATTGTCTCAGGTTAAGTTCTTTCTAGGTAACTAGGTACTTCAAGCTTTTATAATCAGTGAAAATATTGCATTTTTCAATACAGAAGTAGTGTCACCAAATATTCAAAGAAAATACTACTGCTGCAAGCTCAAGATCATGTGTAAGGTAGTTCTGTTCGTGTGGCTTTAGTTTCCTAGAGGCATATGTAACTACCTTTCCATCCTACATCAAAACACAACCCAAACTGTTTTTAGATGCATCACTAAACATAACATATTCCTTACCATAAGTAGGTTGAGTCAATACAGGAGCTTCAGTAAGGATTGTTTTTAATTGATCAAAACTAGTTTGACATCTAACAGAGCATTCATACTTCACTACTTTTCATAGCAATTTAGTCAAAGAGGATGATATCAGTGAGAACTCCTTCATAAACTAGCGATAGTAACTCGCCAAACCTAGAAAATTTCTCACTTCTGTCACATTTTGATGCAGCTTCCAGTTAACAATTGCTTCAATCTTACTAGGATCAACTCTAATCCTTTGAGAAGAGACAACATGCCTTAGAAAAGATACTTCCTGAAGCCAGAAATCGTACTTGCTTAGCTTAGCATACAATTGTTTTTCTCGTAGAGTTTGTAGCACAATCTGGAAATATGATCATGCTCATTCTTAGAATAGACTAGGATATCATTTATGAAAACCACAACAAACTGGTCTAAATAGAGCCTGGATACTCTATTAATCAAATCCATGAATGCCGCTGGAGCATTAGTTAATTTGAATGATATTACCAGAAATTCATAATATCCATAACAAGTCCTAAATACAATCTTCGGAAAATCCAAATCCTTTAGCCAAAGTTGACAATACACTGATCATAGATTTATCTTGGAAAATAACCCTGCACCTTTCAATTGATCAAACAGATCTTCTATCCTTGACAACGGATACTTATTCTTCACTATGACTCTGTTCAATTACCTGTAATCAATGCACATATGAAGAGTACCATCTTTCTTCTTAACAAATAGAACCAAAGCTTCCCAATGTAACACCCCACTCCCGCAAGACCCGAACCCGACATCGATGGTGATATTTGAGTCCGTGCCTGCGAGGGTGGCATGCTACACACTCAATCATTCAGAAATCAGTATACCCCTTTTATTTTATTTTTTTTGAAAACACATACACACATGCGGAAGTTAATAATCAAATAGGGCATAAGCCCTTTTCAATCGTATAATGAAATTACAAAACTCCCAGATGGCCATTTGGGCCCTATCACAAATATAAAACCCTTCAATCATTTCTGAAAACGATTTATACAAAAGTTGCGGAATATATAACTCAATAAAAAAATAAAGAAATGCAATGCAGACGCGAACTGATCCCGACCTCTATCCTTCATTTGAAAGCTGTAGGTATACTCCCGTTGGCCTAACGAGGTATTCTTCTGATCCTGAAAAATATTTGCAAATTTTGGGTGAGTTTTGCGAACTCAGTGAGTGACTATCATCGATGGCTCACTCATCCCATAACACATGCAATTCACATAATTCGCATCCACTCATTAACAGTCATAAAGAATCACATGCACTTAATTAGTCATTTCACATATTACATTTAAGGCATATTGCATTCAGAAATTATTCATAGAAAATGCATATATCAATTATAATTGTAATGCACGTGAGACTCACTTTCATTTATTATGATTGTTATGACCGAGTGCCTTTTTATTCGCTCATATCCCTTAGTGGATATCGAGCTGTTGCATATAACGTCCTATATCCCTTAGTGGATACCGAGTACAGTCGCATTCGAGCCCGAAGCTCTCATCACACTCTGAGATTTAAGCTCTTTGTCATATTCTGAGCTTTAAGCTCTTTTTTCGGTGGCTACTCCAGTCATAACAGCCTTTATGTTTCATGCATTCATGTAATGAAATGCATCATTTACATTGCATGCACTTATTCGATCACATTCACTTATCATTGGACTATAGTCCGGTATTCAACATATAGTTGAGAATTCACACTTTCACTTGCATGCAATCACACATTTAGGAAACACTTAGCAATCACTTCAATACACTCAGTTCATTCAATTTACATTTATAACATCATTCAATAGTCAAATAATACAAGAATTCAAATAACAAACAATGAAGTGAGACCATCTTAGTCTCCTCACAGTACGCTCCAAAATAGCATTTGCTTCTGAGTTCTGGAACGCCTGTATGGGGACACTTGACCTGCACAACCCATTTATGCAAAATGTCCATTTTACACTCATCAATAATTGCACACGGATAACAATTGGACTATGTATAATGCATGCTCAATGATAATCTCGGGTATCTAAATCACATATTAAGCTCATTATCATTTCATAATTCATTTGTGTCCCATTGAACTTAGATTTACATTTCATTTGTACATGATCATTCTAAATTCTCCTTTCAATCTTTACCCTTTTCATGTGTCTAGCTTATTCATAAGCTTACACTTCAAGAACATTTGGATTTCATTTGTACATGATCATTCTAAATTCTCCTTTCAATCTTTACCCTTTTCATGTGTCTAGCTTATTCATAAGCTTACACTTCAAGAACATTTGGTTACTCTATATCATAACTCAATTTCTCATCATCTCTATTCTAACCTCACATGATCTTATAATATCCAATTACCATTCATAGCTTAGTAATTTGAACATGTGTACCCATTTAAGCACATTTCCCATTCACACAATAAGCATACATATTTCCCATTCACACAATAACCATACATATATTACCCACCTAGTTGGCTTGCAAAACTCCAAGTCAAAATTGTCTTTCTCCTTATTCTTGGGTAGGATTCTCTTGGTTTCCTAAAGCAAACCAAATCTCATTCAATGGAAATCCACTTAAAAATCCCACAATGCAAAATCACTAACATTGATTCTAGAACATTAAGACCCAAGCATTTTCTAAACTCCATAAACTAGAATCCTTCCAAAAATCCAAAAGAGTCAAAAAGATCTTACCTTGATTCTTCACCAAATGAAGAGATCTTTAGCTCAAATGGAAGCTCTTTTCTTCCTCTTCCTTTTTCTCCTTTTGAACAACTTCAAAATCTTTTTTGAAAACTAAGGAGAGTTAAACCCTAGCTCAACTCTCTTCTTTTCTCTCAAACCACCAACTCTCTTTCTCTTTCTTACTCATTTTGTTTCTTTACAATCTTCTCATTCATGTTTTCCCCTTTATTTATAAGCAAGACAATACTTCTTCTTCCAGTTTTGCCCTTAATGAGTCCAAAAAGTCAATTTTATCCTTGCTTATAGGCTTATGTTCTTTTAAACGTAAGTGTTGCCAAAAATACCCTTGAATATTCTAACATAACACTTTCTTCTAAAAAATGTCCCCCATTGTCTTAAGTTTCCAAAGCCACCGAAATCATTCAATTTGGTTCAGTGATTCAAAAGATACACTTCAAACATTTTTGGACTGCTCTTGTCCACACAGTATATACTATACAGCACTTCCATCTAGAATTAAAACATCTTATAGACTGAATTAGGTTCCAATTTCTTCATACCATTCATAGCTCCATGTCTCTAGTTTACCAAAAAACAAAAATAATCTCATTTGGACCTCTACTAATCCAGAAACCATCAAAATACTGAAGTATGTTCAGTGAGATAACATCAGTTCATATTATTGAAGGACGCTCTCACTCTACCCGTCCCATGTTTTTCACTCATCCTTTCTCACTTTATTTCATATGGCTACTATTTTTGGTGGAGAAGTAGATAAAAGTCTTTGGAATCCAATGGTTCAAGAATCAGGTCATTTGGAGGTCTAGAGAAAAAGTTATGGCCAAAAGAATCCAACATGTTCATGACCTCAATCAAATTGAACCTATTATGGCGCGATTTTCATAACTTTCACAAAAAATGTTAGATTGACTTTGTTTTTAGACTATTAGAAAGAGGACTTCGATATCTACAACTTTCATAAAGACCTTGAAGGCTAATTCTATCGTCTGACTTCTGTATCGTCTCACTTTCCTTTCGTCTTACTTCTATCGTCTCACTTTCTATCGCCTCACTTTCTATCGTCTCACTTCCATTGTCTCACTTTCTATCGTCTCACTTCTACTTTCCTTTCGTCTTACTTCCATCGTCTCACTTTCTATCGCTTCACTTTCTATCGTCTCACTTCCATTGTCTCACTTTCTATCGTCTCACTTCCATCGTCTCACTTTCTATCGTCTCACTTTCTATCGTCTCACTTCCATCGTCTCACTTTCTATCGTCTCACTTCCATCGTCTCACTTCCATCATCTCACTTATTCCGTATCACTTTTACGTCTCACTTCTTCCGTCTCACTTTCTCCTTCTCACTTTTGCGTCTCACTTTCTCCGTCTCACTTTGGCGTCTAACTTTTTCCGTCTCACTTTTGCGTCTCACTTTTTTCGTCTCACTTTTACGTCCAGAACGTATCCACTTATAAGAATCATAACTTTTGACTACGATGTCCAAAATTTTCATACTATATACCGTTTGAAATATACAAGAAATATCTACAACTTTTAAGAAGACACCTTTGCTAAAATCTATTTATATCAATGCCAAAATTTCCCCTAAAGTCCAAAGACGAATTTTCCATTCATACACCAATGTACTGTACCCAATTCTTAACTTCATGACAACTTTTGAGATTCTTAGAGACAGAATTGAAATTCGATGTATTCATAAGAAATGTAGCCATATGTTTCTAGTTTAATCCAAATTAAGAATCATTTTGTTTGGATAACTAGAGAAAAGTTATGGCTAATAGACCGAAGCACACCCAGTGAATATTTTCCAGATCACTACCATTCTTGTTTCTAAGTCTTTCCTTATTACAACTAATACCAAGATCACTCTTTCTACTCCTTCTACTCCTCATTTTCAATTCAATCACATTTAATATCTATTATACCCGAAAGTTGTCAATGAATGCATGAACCACTTTTATTAGGAAACATTCCATATTTATGTGCATATATGCTAACATGATGCATGAGCAAGAAAATGCATTATCTTAATTTCTCTTTGAGTCACAAGTACTAAAATTTTAGGTCCTAACTCTTAATATGGGGACGGGATGTTACACCCAAGGTCAAACACTAGATCGAATGAACCCTTTATCCAATAGCTCCTGCAATTGAACCTTTAACTCCTTCAATTCAGTAGGAGTCATCTTGTACGGTGCTTTGGATATAGGAGCAATGCTAGGCATAATTTCAATAGATATCTCCAATTCCCTTTTAGGAGGGAGTCTGAGTAATTTTTCAGGAAACACATGTGGAAATTTGCTTACCACTAGAATATCTTATAGTTTAACACTTTCCTTCTTAGAATCAATTACAAAAGTTAGATAAGCTTCAAAGCCCTTCCTAAGGCACCTTCGAGCTTGCATAGTTGATATCATACTAGCCAAAGAACTAGTGCGGATACCATACAATATCATTTCAAGTTAGTTTCCTAAGCACAAATGTCTTAACACTATAGTCAACCACTACCTGATGCTTGGATAACCAATTTATACCCAAAATCAAATCAAATTCATGGAAAGACAATTCAATTAGATCCGCTACATATTCACTTCCTTGGATCATAATAGGACAATTTCTATAAACCTGATTAACCAACACACTACTATCTAGAAGACTGGTTACATGAATGTCATAGTCTAACTATTCTACAGGCATCTCTTTATCAGAAATTTCTCCAACACAGATATAGGAATGAGTGGATCTAGGATCAATCAAAGCATGCATTACAGAATTAAAGAGAGAAACAGTACCCGTAATGACCTCGGGTACGTCCTGATCCTCGCGAGCTTTTAAAATGTAAGCTCGAGTTGAAGCAGAGGCACAACAGGTCGATCAATAGTCTCTGAAAGAGTATTCAGATTAGGTCTGATCTGACTAGATCCTCCATGACCTCTATTTCTAGCAGATGCATGAGAAACCGTTTCCTCTCTACTAGCTTGTGATGTTTGAGGCTATCTCATAGGACAATTGGCTATCAAATGCTCAGCCCTCCCATATCGAAAACATGCACTTATAGCCCTCCTACATGTACCCCAATGACATCTGGAGCAATGAGTGCACTCCGAAGCACCAGAACCTCGATCCACAGAGGAACCCCTGCCAGAATCAACTAATGAGGGAAAGTCTTGTCGCCTTCCCCTAGTTACAGATCTCCAAGTGAATTCTTTTGTAATGGAGGCACCTTCACGAATTCTTGACAAACCTCCTCTGGCAAAACCTCCTCACCAAACCCTTTCTTTCCTAACCTTCTCCTACCTTTCTATTTTCATAGCAGCTTGTACCAACTGATGATAACTCACTTGCTGCAAGAGGGTAAATGTCGCAAGATGCTCTTTGATAAAATCATTCAAGCCATCTTCAAACTGATGACATCGGAACTCCTGAGTAAGTACAAATTCAGAGGCATGCTTGTTGAGTCAATTGAATTCTTTATCGTACTCAGCAACATATAGGTTTCTTTGCTTCAGGTTTAGAAATTGCTTCCACTTCTCCTTTCTGTAGGCTTCCAACACATACTTAACTTTAAACTCTTGGGAAAAGAAATCCCAAGTCAGAGGCTCAGGTAGTTGAGGATTTCTCAGAAAAAACTTCCACCATTCATAGGCCGTTGCCTGGAAGAGAGATAACATAATGCACCATCTGATCTGGTGGGAATCTAATTTCATCTAACACCCTTTTCACCTTCTTTAACCAGAATTCAGCTCTTTCAGATTCTTCCAGAGATCTTCCAGTAAATTCTTCAGCTCCATACTTTCGCAACTGATCAATCGGAGCCTTAGGTACAGTCATACGGTGTAACAGAGTCATCATGTCTTACGATAGCTTAACTAAAGCTTCCCCCTGAGTTGGAGGTGAAAGAGGAGGTGGGACTTCAGCCTCATTCCAATTTACCCCAGAGGGGCCCGAAATAGATGATGAGATTGCTCAGGATTATTACTCTCAGCAACCTCGTCAACCCCTCGTGAGATCTTTCCATACTCAAATCTAAAACTAAAATGTAGGACAACCCGCATTAGGCCAAACACAACTCTTATATTCAAGTACAAGCAATATTTAAGCGCTGGTTAATCCATAATCTCCTAAACCATGCTCTAATTCCAAACAATGTAACACCCGCATACCCCCTAAGAGAATATACACGTTCCACACAAAACAGAACTAAACAATCCATATCATTCCAAGTTTTTCAAGAAACTCACACAAACATATACTACATTTCATTTGTTCTCGACAATAGTTAACCTTATACACATTGTATAAATATCATAATACATACTTTAAAAATTGAGATCCACCCTGTATTATAGTTATTACAAACTATATACACAAAATACAAAAGTGTCTCATTATAATGAGTACAACACAAAAATGAACTGAACATTTCCAAAAAAAACATCTTCTTCTTGGCCATTGCGATTGTCTTTGTCCCAGTCTTTAAACCTTCTTATCAGAACCTATACGGAGGCAAAAATACTGTGTTAAGCATATAGCTTAGTGGGGAACAACCAACAAGATATAAACTGGCAACTGTCTCTACTAGTTGTCTAGCATTCACATGTACAGAATCAGATCACATCACAAGCAATCTTTAATTGTTCATATTAAAGAGCAATCCAAACATTATATGTCTCAAAACAGAATATGATTTATTAATATAGAACAAAACATTTAAATATCATAATGGAATGTATAAGTATCAGAACATGATATAATACTTTCAGATCATAATATAACATGTATCAAATCAAGATGTGTCTTGTATCAAATCAGAACTTATCTTTTTTCAGAACAGAACTTAAAATCTTAGAATAAGATATCATTGTGTCAAATTAGGATATAACTTGTAACAGATTAGAGTTATTTTTTGTCAGAACAAAATTTAGCTTGCATCAGAGTGGATCATATATCAGATTAGAAATAGATTAACCTGCTAGTATTTTTTACAGAAGTGGGTAACAGGACCAGAACAGAAGATACTATCATTGGTATCACAGAACAGAAGAGACTTATGTCTCAAAATCAGGGGACACCATAATGTCGATAATTAGGAGACACCGTAGTGTCAATAATCAGGGGACACCTTAGTGTCAAGTTACAAGAGCAGTTGCAGACCCTTCTAGGCATGTCTATCTACCCACAACTAGGACTTGGCAGTTTTAAAACGAAACATTTTACATTTCAAAATTACTTGACAATGAAATAATGCATAAGTATGAATTTATCTTCTAATGCTCAAACTGAATATATTTATTCACACTTGAACAAACTCATTATGCCTTGTGAATTTAATCATTTGCATCCTTATTCCAATGAGCCATTAAGTAATTACATTTTACATGTACTCACCTAAGTTCCCAATTCACAAACATTCATAACTAACACATCACTTATATCATTTAAATCACAATTGTGTTCATAAGTATACTTCATTTCTTTAATAACTTATAAGTTCCAAATTAGATATTTGTAATCAAAATAACAACTTCCATAATTTATTACCTCAATTGGAAATCCAAAACCTATTCAACCTTTAACCAATTAATCTAATCTCAAACTAGGTTTATTACAAACCCTAATCAACTTCAATTATATCAATGGAAGGTATATTATCTGTAACATCCCGTTATCTCATGTCAAGGGTTAGAACCCTAGAATAGTGTATATGAGAGTTTATTGAGAAGTTAGAAAGTGCATTTCATGCTCATGTATAATATAGCATATACACACATGCGAATATTAATTTTTCCAAATTAAAATGATTGTATATGCATTCATTGACATTTTTCAGGCATAATTGAGTTATAAATGTGATTATATTGAGAATTGTGGTTTTTAAGTGTTGAAAATTGATTTGGAGAGTGTATATATTGATTTAGAATATTTAGTAAAATTTAGAAAATTTCTGAAATTTTTGAATATTTTTGGACTAGGAAAAATACCAAGTGGCAAGATAATTGATAAATGGTAGTAGAATTAACTTTCAAATGGCTGTGGAAATTTTGATAAATGACATTAGGATTTATTGACAAGTGTCATTGAAAATTGGGAGACAATTGGTCTAGGAATTGGAATTGATTGGACTAGTTAAATAAGAAAACTAGTTTAAATCCATAGAAATTGGACATGTGGCAAGTGACAAGTGTCACTTGCCAAGCCAAGCCTTTAAACTCACGATTATCTTAATTTGAAAGACCAAGTTATTGTTTTGTCTTACTTTCTTCTTCTACTTCATGACTTTCTCCATTTTCTTCAAGCTTCTTCACCTTCTTTATGAGTTTTGTTGCCAACCTCCACCAACGTTGAACCTAGCTCTCTTATCTTTCCCTTGCTACTCTCACTTTATTTCTCTTCCATTTACCACAAGAAAACCTAACCTAATCCACCTTCAAGATGATGATCATATGACATGGGAAGTTAGGGCTTCTTGTTGTGTTTGAAGACATTGAAGCTAAATCAAGTAAGTAGCTTGTTAATCTTCATGAGTTGTGTTAAATGAAACATTTATGATGAGTAATTTGAGATTGAATGATCATGATCATGAAGTTGCATATATGTTGTAACGTAGGTGTAAAAATAAAGAGCGTTGTGGTCTTTCTTTTTAGTGTATTAATGACATTTTGGGGTTGATTAAATGAAGGCATTTAAAATGATCATTATGAGATAGATTGAAAGTGTAAATGGAGTTGATTTTTATGCTAAATCGAGGATGAATAAATGAATGTATTCTTGGCTGGTTTTTGTGTTTATGATGAGTAATAGTTCATAAATTGTTATAGAAATGTTTTTTAGGTAAGATGATCATTATAATGGTGTTTGGATGAGTGTAGTAAATTGATGAATGAATGGACATGTTTGATGTCCTGTTTTGTGGTTTTGTTTAATAGTCTTTTATGATTTGTTTTTTTTAATGTTTTGAGTTGTATATTGAGGTGAGAATGAAGAGGAAATGAAGTGGAAAAGATGATCTATATACAAAATGTGTTAGATGTAAAATGTAGGAAGTTATAAAAATATGGAAAATTGGAAGAGAGTGGCTGGAATATTTTAGCTATAGTGTTTCCACTAATTAAGCATCTGTATTTTAGCCATAACTTATTCTATAGTTACCCAAATGAGATGATTTTTGATATAGATTAAATTAGAGACATATGGATATATTTTTCATGAAGATGTTGAATTCAAATTATGTCTTTAAGAGTTTGAAAATTAGACATGAAGTTGGGTACTGGGTGTAGTACATTGGTGAATGAACACATATGTTTGTGTTCTGTTTTGAGAATATGAAAACCATAAGTGATAAGATGTTATGTAAATGTTATGAGTTGGGAGTTAAGGGTTTAATGAAAGTGAAAGTTAGGCTAATCAAGATGTTGGGTTATGTTCTTGAAAAGAGATGAATTAAAGTAATAGTTAGGAATGAAATGAAGGAGAAAAATGAAGTAGAACATGTGCAGAAAATTTATGATGAAAGTGTATAAGAATATGTTCTATTTTGGTGTTTATGATCAAGTATGGATTTTGATTTTTGTGTGGATGTTATTAAACTAAAATTGAGTTATACATGAAGAATTTATCAACTTGAAATGATGAATGTTGAATATGAATTGTTTGAGACTTATGAATGAGATATGTTATGGAAAAAGGATAGGATTTCATGAATGATGATTTTTAGTGAAATTGAATCAAATGAGTTTAGGTTTGAGAGTTTAATGAAATCAAATTGGTAGTTGAATTAGTGTAAAATGATGTTGCATTAGAAGAGGTGAATTTGGGAAAATTTAGAGTGAAAGTGATGTTAGAATATATGTAGAAACCATTGGAAGTGCTCTTGAGTGAGTTGTGCCTCTCCTATGTCCGTTGGACAGACCTTCTCAGGTTTGGAAAACTTCCCAGGCTCATTTATGTCCATTAAACGGACCTTCACGGGTTTGAAAAAATTCCCAACCCCATTCATGTCCGTTTTGGTGGGATGTATATCCGCTGAGCGGACATTCACGGTACACTTACACAAATTTGCAATTTTTACCCTCTAGACGACAAAATCTCTTTTTGGGGTCTTCATAAAAGTTGTAGATCTTGAAGTTCTCCTTGAAAAAAAATTCTAGAATGACATTAATCCAACATCTCCAAAAACATTTATGCCTTTTGTCCTAAGATATGTTTGTTTATAGATGATTGACTTATTAATGTTTTTCCTATGAGATATTAGGCTTGATTATGATCTTGAATGAGCCTAGTTGATGTTGGATTGAGCTATTAAAGTAAGGAAAGTGTATTAGGTGTTAAAGAATGATTCAGAAATCATGTTAATTGGTTATCAGACGAGTATTAAGGAAATGCACCCGGGATTATCATTGAACATGCATTGTACATATTTCATATATACATATGTGCATAAATGAATACTTATAATTGTGCAAAGTTATGATGTGTATAAATGTGTATGTATTGCATGATTTAGAAGAGCATATTGAGCGACAACATCAAGACGTTGCCGAAACTTCGAGGCAATAACTTTTTGGAGCAAACAATGAGTAACCTAGATGGCCTAACTTAATTAATTGTTGCATAAATTATGTATTGAACTATTTTTGTGGAATTGATTGTTTTGATTCCAAATATTGAATGTCCGAGGAATTTGATGCACGAATGACATATTGGAAGTGTTCCTTGTATGACGAAATATGTGATTTCTCAACATTTTATTGAATGCTGGACCAAAGTCCGAAGATAAATATGAACGTGAATGTGATGCATTTCATTATATGAATGCATGAACAGGTAATGGCAGTTGTGATATAAGTAGCCACCGAAAATGAGCTTAAAGCTCAAAATGTGATTAAGAGCCAAAGGCTCGCTATATATAATGAGCCTTGTATCTCCGACGGATAAGGGACAGTTAATAATGAGCCCGGTATCCACAATGGATATGAAACAATTTTAGGCACTCGGTCACAACAACATAATAATCAGAAATGAGTCTCATGAGCATTGCATATACATCTAATATGTATGTTTGAGTGATTGAAATGAAATGTTGACTTGTATTTGAATGAGAACGTGAATATTTGTGAACAAAGTACTATGTAATGCTACATGATGATAAATAAAATGATGTGAATTATATGGTTATATATGTTGATGAGTTATGTGAATTGAGTGAACCATCGAGGATGGTTACCTCACTAAGTTCGTAAAACTTACCAAAATTGTAACGTTGATATTTCAGCACCGAGAGAGGACACAAGTGATAGAGAGACTCTACAAGAAGCATAGTTCTTGTACTTTTGGAAAGAAGAAATAACTCAAAGGTCGGTCAGATGAGAATAAAGGATTAGATATAATTTTTGTATAATTCCTCATATGTGTAGCGTGTTTTGTATTTAGTTTTGATAATGTACATATTTGGATATTTTTGTAAAGCTACAATGTATATTTGGTTTTTATGAAATGAAATAAGGAAATTTTTGATTTTTAATTATTGTGTCATTCCTTATGATGCCTTATAAGAGAATATGAGTGCTCTAGTATGCCACCCTTGTGGGGTACGTATTCGGATATTACTTAGGATGTCGGGTACATGTCTTGCAAGAGTGGGGTGCTACATTATCCTACTATTGTTCAACAATTACATAAAATAAAGATTACTATGTTAATGCCTTGCCCACGATCGTGGGGTACATTTCCACGATCATGATAGAAGCTAATGCATCTGCCCATGATCGTGGGATGAGTGCCACAATCGTGGACTACCCATTTTCCTAAGAATTCCAGATCCAAACATCTTTTTTCAAATTTCAAAAAACCCACACGACAATCCATAAATCACGCTTCAAGTATACCTCAATTATATGCCAACTCCTCATCAATTTCATTTCCAATTTCAACTCAAAATTACTCATTTGGCAACTCACAAGCCATTGTCTTTCAGGAAATAAAATCCATAACAAACTCCATCAAACAAGCATCATATTCTAGACCTTATTATATCATCAATTCCACATATATTCCATTCCAAATCAAGTAAGATAGAATTCATGTTATAACATGCCATCAAGTTAGAATTCCCTTACCTAATTAACTTTAAGTTCCTTCTTCAAAGAACCAACCTAACCAACCCTTCATGTAACCAATACACTTCCACAATCTAGGTAGGTGTAGGATGATCTTAGCACCCAAAAGATAGCAGCATAAAAGATAGCTTGAGGTAGATTCTTGATGCAGTATATGGAAAGGAATTTAGTGTGATAATACATCAAAATTGAAGTAAAATTCAAAGCAAGAAGAGGGGATGATTTCGTTGGATATAAGCAAAAATGAGGGCTGCAGAAACTTCCTTGTAAGAGCTTAACACCTAAGCTGCTAGGTGTCTTAATTATGCATTGACACATGTCATTAATGCATGACTCCTATTTGTTCTCCATTTTAGGCTGCCGATTGTCACAATTCAATAAGCACTTATCCCTTAATCAATGATGCCACTTGTCATTCAATTATACTACCATTTGTCATTCAATTATACTGCCATTTGTCAATTCCTTAGCTATGCCAAATGTCATTCAATTGTCATGTACCAACTTATCTTGCCACTTGACATTTTCCTAGTCCAAATGTACATTTTAATACCTTAATTCTCTAATGGTAACAACTAATTCCAAGTCACAAATTATGATCCATTAAACCAGAAATTCAAGACATATACAATTCACATTCAATCATATCACAATTTTAAAACCTATCTCATTTATTTTCATGGGCATATATCATTCCAACTAAGGTGTAATTTGGGGCCTTACACACAATGTATCGACCTAGTATTAGAAATTATAAGAGATGATAGATACTTTCTTGTCATTTATAAAACTGTGCAAAATGTAAGAAAAATGACCAAGTTCATTTATAATAGTGAATGGGTTCCAAAATTAATGAAAAAAGGTTTTTAAAATAGTAAGAATTTGTGTCATCCTACCTTTATAAGATCTGAAAATAAAATTTTATGACTTCAGTTTTTTATTCAAATGTAGGAGCTTATATAAACAGTTATAAGTGATAAATGGATTACATCTCGCCATGCCAGGTCAAATGCTGGAATTGAAGTTTGTAGAATTATACTTAAGGATCATCAATTTTGGTCCCAATGCAGGGATGGCAATGGGTAGGGTTCGGTTCGGGCTTTACTCTACCTATATCCATATCCATATCCATCGATTTTTACGATTTACTACCCATATCCAAATTCATTGGGTTGTTCGGGTTTTTGGATATCCATCGGGTTGTATAGCACATAAAAATATAACTTCTAAATAGAAAATATAAAGAACAAATTTTTACGAACGCTCCAAATCAAAATTACTTTAATAATAATAAATCAAGATTTTGATTTGTATGTATTAAAAAACCATAAAATTGGAATAATAAAAATCATAATGTCTAGTACAAAGATAACATATATTTTTCACAATTTAGAACTGGAACAAATATTGAAATAACCAAAGCTTCAAATTGTCTTTGCGTGAACTTCACATCATTCAAAACTCCATCTCCATATCATTTGCATTATTATCATCTTATAAGAAAATAAAATATGATGAAAATGTAAGTACTGAGGAGTAAAGTAGAGATTTTAGTGTTGTTTCTTCTCATAAATATTAATATTTTATTATATTTAACCATAAATATTCAAGAAAAATAGAAAAAATAGAGTTAATAAAAAACGGGTAGGATATGGGTATCTATGGTTCGGGTTATCACTAGACTCATATCCAAATGCATATCCACATCCATTTTTTAACATCCATTTAAAATCCATTTTTAGCTTCCATATCCATTTTTTTGGGTCGGATAGTGCAGATATTAATCGAGTTGAAAACTCACTGTCATCCATATCCCAATGTCAATTTATCATCTAAGTTTATAAGCTTTTGGGGAGTGTGTTTTGTTTAGCTGATAGTGATAAGAAAACAACAATATGTTATTTTTATGATGCCATAGAAAGGGTGAAGGAAATGATCAAGGCTAAGTTGAAAAATTCATTCTTCGTTGATACCTTATCATACTATGATCGGAGGTGGGAAAAATAAATTTACTCTCCTTTGTTTGTTATTGTAGCATTTCTTAATCTTAATGTTTTAAAACCAGGTTTCATAAATAAAGCTAAAGTTAATATGAGAATGCTCTTAACTATTTCAATAATTATTTTAAATGAAATGATGCAAGACTTGCTTAACTCACAAATAAAGGTGTATAAAGATGTGTGGTGATTTTAGGTTGCCAATAGCAATTATTTAAAGAGACAAACTTAATCTAAGTATACATTTCTTCATTTGTACTATTTATTTAAAAATAATCATCACTTAATTTTATTTATGATATTACTTTTTTTATCTTATAGTTGTACGATAAACTAATTTGGAAGCAATGCTTCAGAATTACAAAGGTATGTAATTTGAATTCTTAGTCAATGTGTTAATACAACTAGGGGTGAAAGGAAATGGAGTATATTTGAGTTTAGTTATTCTAAAAAATCAAATAAATTGGAACATATGAGATTAAATGATTTATTATTTGTTCAATACAACTTGAAACTTTGAGAAAGGTGTGTTATTATCATATTAAGTTTAATATAATTTTTAACAATTTTATTTTATTTATTTACGAGAAATTTTAATATAACATACATTTTATTAAACCAATTTGTCTTGATCATATTAATCTTTTAGAATACTGGGTTTTAAAGGAACCAAATTTAATATCTAAAAGTGGCTTAGAAGATGATATTGGATGAGGAAATATTATTTTTTCATTTGGTGCATTGAGCTTAAATGATGGTAATGAAGAGACTCTTATTAATGATGAAGACTTTGTTTTAAATAAAAATTTTACCAATATGATTTAAGAGAATATATTATAAAATGAAGTTTCAACTTTTTTATTTTTATTTTTACTTTTACTTTCACCTGTATTTGATGAATATGTTAAATTTTATATATGCAATATAAATATAAAATTATAATTGTCAGTGTTTTTATTTTAAGTTTCACTTTTACTTTGTTATATTCCTAGACATAAACTCTTATTATTATGAACTATAGTGTTGTTATTATATAATGTGTTATTGTAATCAATTGTAACATTTTAAATACTTCATTTTATTTTAGTTGTATAACTATATGATAATTAAACAATATTTTTATTATATTAATTCTGACCATTGTTAGATACTAAATATGAACGATATTTAGTATCTAACAATGGTCAGAATTAATATAATAAAAAGATTGTTTAAATAATATTAATAGAAATAACGAGATAACTGTTAAACTAAATTATTCATATTTAGTACCTAACAATGGTCAGAATTAATATAATAAAAAGATTGTTTAAATAATATTAATAGAAATAACGAGATAATTGTTAAACTAAATTAATGTTATTATAATTTTATGAAACATAGGGTAAATTAAAGTTTAAAACTATATAGCTCAATATTTTGAAAGACTATTTTGTAATTTTATAAAATTGAAGAATCATTGTATAATTTTAAAAAAATTGTCTAAAAATGGTATTCTATATTGGTTAAGATAAGTAATGTACTATTTTAACTAGAATTAGCAAATTTGGTTCAGTCTAGCCTGGTCGAAGTTAACAAGCTTGACTTAGGTTAACTGAACTTTTATTTAGGCTTAGGCTTGAGGGACTAGCCCAAAGCCTAACTTGAATGTCTTAAAGCTTAGCCCAAATGCCTAGCACAAAATAACATCACTTTGGTTTAACTTTTCAAAATGACTTCGTTTTGGTTTAAATTCCTAAAATGATGTTATTTTGGTCTTTAAGTTTTAAAAAGTCAAAACTAAGACAACGTTATTTTTGGAAGTTAAAAACTAAAACATCATTTTGGGATGTATGAGTGGGCTGCATAACTGAAAACAAATTGAATTTTAGGTCAAACTCGAGTCGTGCCTTAAGAGGCAAACTGTGTCGGGCTTGGCATATTATCAAGCTTAATCTAAATAGATCAAGCTATTGGCAAAATGAAGATTCTCATTTAAATTTATTTATTTCATAATTTTCTTGATTTTTTTTACTATAATTCATAGCTATATGTTTTTTAACATTTAAATAGGGATAAAAAGTACATTTTCAACTTTAATGTTTTACCAAAATACTAGTCAGACCCTAAAGTTTTGGTTTGATCCATGAATTAATCAAACTATATCCTCCAACCTACCTCAATTTTATGTGCTCAAAGGATTAATTTCTGCAGATGCTAATGTGGCTCAAGGCTTAACCATTTATCAATGAATCCAAAGCAGAAGTCCTTCTATGAGCATTTCCTCACTTCTCATTAATCTCACTTTTACCAGGCAAACTAACAGGATTTTGTGAAGGCTAACAAATTTTGATCAGTTCTCCATTTCTTCAGCTAGAAGCATATACAAGGCAGATTATACCCAGGTGCACTAGTTTCATATAGTTTAGAATAAGAGCTTTAATCCTAGACTTGCTCACCTATTTTGGCAAGCTTTCAAAACTAAACTTGCCACCCTGGACAGAATTGGTGGCTTCCTATGTATTCCAAACTGGTGTTCCTTGTGCAAGAACAATGTTTAATCTCATAATCATCTCTTCTTTTCTACACCTACTTGAATCAAATTTGGAAATTCATCATTTAAAAATTTGGAATTCATAATCCTCCTGTAAGCTGGTTTGACATCATGGAATGAAGTACTCAACTCAAGCTCCCCAAGAAGGCAATGGATGGTTAATTCTCAGTACTCTGGCTTATCTTATATCAGGCATCTGCAATGAAAGGAATAATAAAATCTTCAGATCTATTGCTTGTAAACCATAGCAACAATCGATAATCATTCAAGGTCAGATCAGGATGCACATATTCCTCTATAAGCGCAAACACATAGTCAACCAAAGAATGACCTCATAGTTGAATTTATAGTAGCTAAATTGAGGCAATCTCAGTTGAAGGCCTGATTATTAAATCTCATACTTGCTAACTTGCTTTGAATATGTTACAAGATGATACACACTCTTGCTTAGTTAGGTTCTCTCTGTGGGTTAGTCCCTTGAATTGTATTTCTAGTTTATACACTTTCTTAGTCACATTTTTAATTGAATATATTACCTTTTATTGAAAAAAAATAATAGTCAAACCTTAATGTCTTGAAGCATTCAAACAAACTCTAAAATTTGTAAAAAAAATTCAATTTAAAACCTATATAAATGGAATTATTGTTCGAATTATATCTATGTTTATTATATGCCACATTAGTGATGATGTGGCACAAATTTATTATTTATGTTAAATATATTAGCTTCATTTTTCCAAGTGACCTACACATGACATAACGATACGTGCAAATTTCAATTAAAATTAAATTAATTATAAACTAATCTTTATAGACCTTAAATGATACTCCATCAAAATTGAATAAACTAATTTCTTTTAAATAATTAATTAGTAATTACAATAAATAATTAAGATGAGAAGCGAAAAGAGTGGCTTAAACACCACCCTATATTTATTGTTAGAGCATGTGACACTATTGTCATAGTCACAGGTTCTCAACTAATGTCATGTAAGAACTCTATCTATGACCATTTTCTTAAGGTCCTTTAAGAGAAAAAAAAAGTGGACTATTTTAAGATATATGGTGTCAACATTTTCTATGACAATGTGTTGTTATATCCAAATATGGGAACTTTCTATACAAAGTTGTCGATGGTTAAAGCGACAATGTTGCCTTTCCTAGAGGTCAACCTTATTCATGACAACCTTCCTTGTATGGATAATGATGATCTTTGATGAGGAATAAAAGAAATGGGAATTTAATAGTAATAGGATTTTTTGATTAAAATTAGTTTATAGTTAGGGTTAAGTCTAGGGATGGCAATGGGTAGGGTTCGGTTCGAGTTTTACTCTACCCATGCCCATATCTATTTTTTATGACTCAACCCATATCCATATCCATATCCATCAGTTTTTACGATTTACTACCCATATCCAAATCCACTGGGTTGTTCAGGTTTTTGGATAACCATCGGATTGTATAACACATAAAAATATAACTTTTAAATAGAAAATATAAAGAGCAAATTTTTACGAACGCTCCAAATCAAAATTACTTTAATAATAATAAGTCAAGATTTTGATTTGTATGTATTAAAAAAAACCATAAAATTGGAATAATAAAAATCATAATGTGTAGTACAAAGACAATATACATTTTTCATAATTTGGAACTGGAACAAATATTGAAATAACCAAAGCTTCAAAATGTCTTTGCGTGAACTTCACAACATTCAAAACTCCATCTCCATATTATTTGCATTATTATCATCCTATAAGAAAATAAAATATAATAAAAAATGTGAGTACTGGGGAGTAAAGTGGTGATTTTAATGTTGTTTTTTCTCATAAATATTAATATTTTATTATATTTAACCATAAATATTCAAGAAAAATAGAAAAATAGAGTTAATAAAAAACAGGTAGGATATGAGTATCCATGGTTCGGGTTATCACTAGACCCATATCCAAATCCATATCCACATCTATTTTTCAACATTCATTTAAAATCCATTTTTTAGCCTCCATATCCTCTTTTTTTTGTCGGGTAGTGTGGATATTAAATTGAATGTTTTTATAAACATCAAGTATCATTTTAAACACTCCAAAATGTTAAGATTTGACCTATATTTTGGTGAAAACATTAGATATAAAATGCAAATTTTACCTTTAGATAGGGAAAATCTTTTTTATTTTTGTATGGAATGATTCATTTTAATTTACGAATGAGATATATTTATATGAATTACCTTTGACTAATCTTAATTCATAATTTAATTATGCTAGTGACTAATCTAATTATAATTCACTTGTGGATGCCTCAAAAGAGTCTATTTTTGAGTAGACCACGACTTAGGTAATAGGGGTTAAACTAGGTGCTTAACAAAGACCTTCGTGATCTTTCTAGTGTTAGGGTGAAACTAAAACCTTCGATATAATTTCACATATTTTAGTGAATTCAAATAGGTGTTAGCTTCCTAGAAATATGAGTTAACTAACTAGAGAGTAGACTGTTATAGCTAAAGACATTGCAGTTTTAATGTATAGGAGATGTTGTTGATCCAGCTTAATATATCTATTCTAGGTTAGTCAAATTATGAAATAAAAGTAATATTAAAGGAAATAAGATATTAATATTTGATTGAATTCTCTTTTGATAAAATTTTGATTTATTAATTCTTTTGGCTACCTATTTATGTTTTTATTTTAGTTTATAGTTCTTAAATCAAAATCCATCAAAATCACTCTTATATTTATTTGGTTTAGACCACTTAGTAGTTTTATATTTTCTAATCTACACGACTTCCTTATGGAATCAACTCCAACTAACCACTATATTACTTTCCAGTGAAAGTTGTACTTACTTTAATTATGGGTAATAGATTAGTAATAGAAAAAAATTAAAACTAGTTAGAGATCACACAAACAACCCTATCAAGCTTTAACGTTATTGAAAGGGAGGCAACTGGTTTTTAGAAGATCCATTAATTATTTTTCTAGTCATGTATTCATTTTTGTTAGTTTACTTTATATTTTTCTTTTTTTGCTTTTTCTCTATTCATGTTTCACTTTGATTTCAATTGTAACCTTAGTGTATGAAAAGAACTGAACATATAGAAGAAGACATAAATCTTGAAAGAATACTTTTTTAGAATCAAAAGGAATATGTTAATAAAAACATAAAGAGAGAGTATAAAACAATAATGGAGGACACCAAACCATCTCTTATGGGGACATAGTTTAGCATGCAGGGTCAAAGATTAATATTAATTACTTTCATATTAATAAAAAGGTATTCCAAATGATATAATAAAATATCTAATTTGACAGATTATTGGATAAGGATCCCAATGCATACATCACTAAATTTTTAGAGATTTGTGATAATTTCAAAATTACTAAGATAACTAAAGACACCATTGGGCTAAGGCTATTCCTATTTACACTAAAGATTAGACAAAGCAATAGCTAAAAGCATTATATATTGCATCAATAATATTTAGAGAGTCGTTTAGAGAAATTTCTTGTTAGATATTTTCTACCATTCAAGACAACGAAGTTAAGGAATGACACATCTTTGTTTTAGCAATTCGACAATGATAGTCTATGTTGGGACCCGATCTCGGAACCGAACCCCAACCGGAAAAGCGGAAAGCGGAAACAAAAAGAAAGCGGAACCGGACCCCAACCAAATCTGAAGTGAATCGAAGGAAGCAAAAACAAACCGAAATAACGAACCTAAACTCGAAAGCGAACTCCAAACAAACGGAATAGCAAAGAACGGAAACGAAATCGAAGGAACGAAAACGAAACGAGTTCGAATCGAACCGAAACGAATATTCGACATCCGCGAATAAAAACCTTTTAGAAGAAACGTCGCGTTGAAAACCCTAAGACTATCTCAGCTCGGTCTAAACTAATCCGAATCGGTATAAATTTTTTTTCCTTCTTATTCAATCATAAACATTCTCATCTTATTCAATCTCATACTAAGCACTTATATTTCTCATTTGGAAATTCATCCTCATGCAAAACTCAATTCATAAAAAAAAATCTTCTTAGACATTCATACATATCCCAAAATTTCATCTATAATCTAAATCTTATTTATCCTTTTTCAAAAATTCGGCAGCATAACGGCTGCATTTTAAGAAACCCAAAAATCTGCAAACAAA
>JAOSBM010149119.1:0-12866 GCA_027568955.1 Erythroxylum tenue | reverse complement strand
AGGAATTGTTCCCACAAGGACTAATAAACAACTAAAAACTTGAATAGAACTTTATCTAAGTTACTAAGGATTAATTTGAATTAAAATAAATGGTTGAAATTAAAAAAAAATAATAAAACGAAACAAGTAAAGAATTGAGCTTCCAATGAAATAAGTTTGATCAAAGTTTGAGACTTAGGAATTATTCAATCCTTGTTTTGTTTTCCCTTTATATAGTTGATTCAATTTATGCTCATTCCTAGATATCCCAAAGTTTTGATTACCCTATCTCGAGATCTAATCAAGCAACCATAATTGAATTTGATACTCATAGAATTGTAATCTCTCGATTCATAAAAATACTCTAAACTATTCAATTAGACTTGAAGTAATCCTAAAGATAATTAATTTCACAATCAAGATCACTATTCAATTGTTAATTAATCTGATAATTGCAAGTATATTAAGTTACTAACTCTTGTTGCACAACTTAACACATGTAACTTGATTTACTCTCTCGATTTATTATCAAGTATAAATAAAACAATTATCAAAAACATTTATAGATATATTGGATTCAACAAGAATAAAGTTCAACAAAAAATTCAAGAATAATCCCTAATATGGATTTAGAAACCTATAATCATGTTAAACATATTAGAAATCTAAATAAACATTAAAATGAAATAAATAAAGGGAAAAGGATTAAAAACTATTCTTGATCCAAAAATCTGGAATTTTCTGAAGCTCTCTTTATGTCTCCTTTTGATCTTCTTTTGATATGGTGGTTACTGGTTTTTTTTGGTGTTTTACTTGTACTTTTATAGTGGTTGAGGCTTCTAGGATTGCTTCTAAGTTTTTTTTAACTTAATTTTGTTCCAAAAATAGACTCGACGCTTTAAAACTTAAAAGTTCTCGCGAGATGGAAAAACCTTTGTCAAGATCATGAGGGTTTCATGATTATGAACTGTATGGATTATCCCTCTTTGTCACGATCGTGCATGGTGTCACAAATGTGATAGAAGCTCCATGCATGTAACTCATTCTTTTCCTGTCGCAATCATAAGACTTTCATGATCATGACATGCCTGCATGCACCTAATATCTTCTCTTTTTTTCACATTCTTATTTCTATACACTCACGAACACCTCTTGAAACATAAAATTAAGATCAAATTCTTGCTTTAAACCAATCAAACAGTAGAACACATACAAACATTAATTCTAAGCCTATACATATGATAATTATCTAAGAAAACACCTAAAAACACACTTAAACACCTATAAAAATATACAATGATCTACACCTATCAATATCCCCACACTTAAACACAAACAAACAAAACATTAAAAGAACACATAAACACACAATCATGCAATATGTAATAATGGTACAATGGCATCAATTCTCATGGAATTAACTTAATTTTAAACATCAATCACTCAAAATGTGCTAACATACTAACTTATTCCTTTCATGTTTAAGTGCTTTGATGTGAATATGCATATCAATCAGAATATTAGCACCCTATTCATGCACTTACGACACTTATAAGCATCATTTATTATTGGTGATCAATTGAAAAGGTAAACTATCACTAAATAACCTTTCATGAAATTTCTTGTTATTTTTAAAAGATTAATAGGCTTAATTTATTATAAGCACCATTTTTTTAGATTTTCATTAATGATAACCTAGTTTTTTAACACGAAGGCAAACATTTTGTCATGAATGTCCCTCAGTTACTCAACTAGGTTACATTTTTATTTAACTTGGTTAGAGTGTTATTTTAGCCTTTTGACATAAAGACAAACATTTTGTCATGAATGTCCTCAGTTACTCAACTATATCACAAATTTCAACTGACTGCTAGCTCTTTTCTTAACCAATTTTCTTTAAAAGGACCAGCAAAATAGTAATTTTATTTAACATTTTTATTACATTCTTAGCCTACCTTATTTCTTCTTAGTCAATCATTCTTATAAAAGGGTATTGATATGTGTTTAATTATTGATATATTAAATCATTTACACTTAGCGATTAATGATATGAAAATGCTTAAGATACTCATTTTAATTCATATATGATTTTATGTACAGTTTGGAAGCAAATAAATTAAAGTGAGTCGAAAGTACTGCATTTGGGTTATTATTTGAAGATCAATTTTTACTTGTCTTCATGGAGAAAGAAGAAGAAAATTAAAAGACAAGAAAAATGAAACACAAGGAAGAAGAAAAATTCAAAAGCAAGCAGCTGGAAAAAGAGACAAAATGATAGTGCAAATGAAGAAAACGCAAAAGCAAGGAGCATGAAAAACGCAGGCAACGCCTACGCACAACTCAGCGCACAACGCAGACATTGTGTGTCATGCGCTGCATTGTGCGTGAAACGCAAGCAATGCTTGTGCACACAACACATCTACGCTAAACACACAACGTGTCTATGTAACATAGGCAGCTGCGTTAAACGCCGCGTTCAATAGCGGTAGAGAGTTGGCATGAAGGCTTCAAGCGTGAGCAGTAAGTGGAACCAAAAACCCTCAATCTTTATTTTTCCCATCAAGCAACAGTGAGAGGATGGCATAATGGAGAGGTGAAGCGGCAGAAGAGAGTGCAAGAGAAGAGTGAATAAAGCCTTGGACCACCATACTTAATTGTCCCATCAATGAATAATGAATAGTAGAGAGGGCTGCCTAAGAGGGCAATGAAGAAGAACAGAAGCGGTATTCGGTAGGGCTACAGTATGGGGGCTGAAGCATTTTTCGGGAAAGATCTATAAAGGGCTAGATTTCTCGAAGCCGGTTCAGAGGCGATATCGACGCCGACAACCCAGGTTAAGTTTTTTTTAATTATTTTGTTTTTCCTTTCTCTCGTTAGAAATTGATTGTGTTATCCTATGTTAATTGATTTGGGTTGTTAGTCACCCCGCCCTAGTGAGTCACGGGCCCGACGTCCTAAGTGACATCTGAACACGTATCCCATAAGGGTGGCGTGCCCCCACCAATACAAACAACAAAGCAACTCACTTCTTCTATTTCCGAACAGATTTTGGGGAAACCCCAAACTGGAATTTTATTTTGACTTGTTTCGAACATTTGTGACTCTATGTCTCTAGTTTATTTAGAGACAAAAATCACCGCATTTGGAGGTCTCATAACAAAGTGATGGCTGAAAAACTTGAATAGGGTTTTGACCTCAATCATATTGCACCTGAATTGGGGCAATTAGCATAACTGTCAAATGGGATATCAGATTAAGATCATCTTAGGACGTTTTGATAGAAGACTTCGATATCTACAACTTTCATGAAAACCTCGAAGACAGATTCTATTGTCTAAGGGGTCAAAAATGGAGCAGATGATAGCAAGAAGCAGACGAAGCAAAAAATAGATGAATCAGAGTCAACTTAAGACAAAGCAAAGTCAATTTAAGACGATGCAACTCTTAAGACGAAGCGGAGTCAACTTAAGACGAACCAAAGTCAACTTAAGACGATGCAACTCTTAAGATGAAGCGAAGTCAACTTAAGACAAAGCAAGGTTTACTTAAGACGATGTAACTCTTAAGATGAAGCGAAGTCAACTTAAGACAAAGCAAAGTCAACATAAGACGATGCAACTCTTAAGACGAAGCGGAGTCAACTTAATACAAAGCAAAGTCAACTTAAGACGATGCAATTCTTAACACGAAGCGGAGTCAACTTAAGACGAAGCAAAGTCAACTTAAGACGATGCAACTCTTAAGACGAAGCGGAGTCAACTTAAGACGAAGCAAAGTCAATTTAAGATGATGCAACTCTTAAGACGAAGCTGAGTCAACTTAAGACGATAAGACGTCATCACAGACGATATGACATCATCACAGACAATACGTCTCTACAGACGATACATCCTTACAGATGATACATTCTTACAGACAATATGACGTCATCACAGATGATGAGTTGTCATCACAGAGGATATGTCTCTACAGATGATACATCCTTACAGACGATATGATGTCATCATAGACAATGTGACGTCATCCCAAAGGATACGTCCTTACAAACGATACATCCTTACAGATGATATGACGTCATTACAGACGATGTGACGTCATCACAGACGATACGTCCTTACAGACGATACCACTAGATACTCCTAAGCATCTCCTCTTCTAAGGACCATAACTTTAAACTGCAATGTCCAAAAATTTCCTACTTTAAACTGTTGGAAAGCTAGAAGAAAGACCTACAACTTTCTAGAAGGCACATTTGTCTAAAATAAGCCTAGGGTCCGAACACGAACTTTTTCCTTATGCAAACTTAAAATGCAATATATAAACTAGAGAGGAAATCATGAGCAAAATGCAATCTTATTCCATTTGCATCAAAAGATAAGAGTTTTACAAAGCTTTAGTGGGCATTTCAAGCCAAAAATACATTAACATCTCAAAATCCCAAAATGCAAAAGATACATGAATCATAAGTTGCTCAAAATGCAACTAAAGCCTTGCTTTACAAGATTTGCTTCAAATACAAAATATTCAAAGATTGGAGTGATGCCTTGACCCTTGACTACTTGATATCTTGCTCATCACTTAGATATGGGGGAGAAGAAAGGGGGGTGAGCTAAAAGCCCGTGTATAACAATTTTATAATCGATAACAAGCAAAATCATTTATAAACTCACTTTCATTGCAAAAATTTTACTTTATGCAAACTATGTATACATCACTCTTGTCAACTTATCATGAGCACATACGCATATCAAAATGGTTCGGGTGGATCCAAAAATAGAACGTACCATGCATTTTCACATAATGATCTTGCGTAGCGGTGAACTTATGGGAGTCCATAAAGGAGCTCCATGCCACTAGCGGGCAGGCGGGAGAAGCCTTTTTTCAAAGTGCACTTCACTTAACTTAGGGGACCACCACAAACTCACATAACATGTATTTCATGACTTGTAAAACATATTGCCCATAAAGGCACGTTTTGGAAACTTGATTTCTTAAGCTTGATACCTTTTCAAAATCATTTTCATAAATCAAAAAAAAATTTATATACACAATATGCAGCACAGTTACAAAGCATTCAAAGAACAATAAATGCACATTTTAGAAGTAGTTGAAACTCATTTATTTCCATTTCTTGAAAGAGACATTAATGGCTCCTTAATTATAAAAATGTAACCCACCTTGAATTTCCTTCCTTATAACTTGCTCAAATGTGCCTCTCCTCTTGCTCCTCTTGCCTCCCTTGATTCCCTTCAACATTGATACGATTACCAAATCAATAGGAATTCCAATTGAGAACCCAAAGAAACATATGCATAAAATTGGTCCTAGAACACTTAAACTCATGCATTTTCTAAGCTCTTTGAACCGAAACCTTTCCAAAAGTCCAAAAGGTTTAACATCAACTTACCTTGAATCTTCACCACTTAATGAGTTTCTTGGATCAAAAGAAGGCTCTAATCTCCCTCTTTCTTTTTCCCTTCTTGCTCAACCTCAAAATAACTCTTTAAGACTAAGAAAAATCAAAACCTAGCATAACTCTCATCTTTCTCTTCTTTTTCTCTTTTCTCATGCTTCTCTCTTCTCTCTTTCCTTCAATCACGTTTTTGGCTTCTTAAATGCAAGCCAAAATTTCCCTCTTCCCATTTTACCCCTCCTTCAATGCCTTAAGGTTTCTAAACTTATATGACTTGCCAAATTTGCCCTTACTCACTCTTACTACTTTAATACTTCAATTCCCTTAACTTAGGTCATATTATCTTACCATATTAACATGCTAATTAATACCAAATATTAATCCCTCAAAACCTAAATTTTAATTTAAATCATGCCTAATAAAAAAATTCGGGGGCCAATACGGGTATTGTTTATGGATAATCAGATTTTCGTTATTGTTCGATTATTTGTGTATGAACCATTGGGTATTGTGAAAAGATGATTTTAATGCATTCATTGAATCATTTAACTACAAACCCATTGCTAGAATTTCGATATAATCCATAATTGTTATGTTGAAATTAATGTGTAGCGACTAATAATTTGTAATCATTAGGGGATAACATGACCTAGGTTAAATGATGCATCGTATGTAGTTGTTACCTTAATTAATTGGTTTTCCTAATTCATAATGCTACTGCCTAATTAAATCTAGAGATCGTATCCTAGGTTATTCAGTAATTAGGTGTAATTAACGATCGTATCTTGATTAAACAAAACCTAAGGGAAAACTCGGGTTAATTATTAACTCACGATTAATAGTTGCTAGGAGAGGTTTGAGAACAAAAAATTCATGAAATATGTTTAAATAGGTATAGGTCGAGATTGAACCAAAAAATTGGGTCCCTACCGAATTCCCCACTTTTATCATTTTTTGCATGTTTTTTTAAATTTATTTTTATTAGTTAGTTTCATTTTATTTCCTTCTTTCAAAAATTCAAAACCTGCTGTTAAACCTAAACACTAGTTAATTTCATTTCATAAACTTTACACACACTCTATGTGGGATCGACTTAAAATCACCACTGCTATAGTAGTAGGTCTAGTTATTTTATTTTTAATAGCGTAACGACAAACGGTCAGATACTAATGATGCTAACTAATTTAATTGAATGTAATTATAAATGTATCCAAATAAGTGTCATAAAGAGAAAGAATAAGTTTCATTTCCTAATTAACATGCATATTCATCCTACAGACACTTAAAAAGTTCATAAGTTAATATGCACTTACAATTTAAATGACTATGTTCAAAGTAAGCCAATTCCATTTAATTCATGCCATTAGCATATTGACACAATTCACACATCATGTGACAAAATGTTTGCACAATGTCAACCTAATCAAAAACTAACACAATGCAAATGCAAAATTCACACACACATTATATACAAGTGCATAAACGTCCCTACACTTGAACAATACATCATCCTCAATGTGAGAAAACAAAACAATACAAATAAAGGTAAAGAAAAATAAAGAAAAAATTAGAACAAGAAGACTTATGGAGATTAAGGCGATGATGGTGTAGGCAATGGAATATGAGCACCTTGAACAATAAAATCTTTAAGTATTTTCTTCATGTCATGCCGCTATTGTCACTGATGGTACACAAGCTCCTTTATTGATGCCTTTATGGTGTTTAGGCGATCCACCATGCTCTTGTTATTTTTCTGAAACTAGGTTAAACACTTTCTCCTATCCTTCCTCTGTTTTGTCCTTGATTTCTTCATTAGATGGAACTTTTTGTTGGTGTTGTGTCAACGCATATATTTCACTTGTGATTTTGAACCAATATCTCATAATTCCATCCTATGGACCTCTAAGATCTCAGCTCGCCTTAAAGGTGTATGATTGAAAAACCCAAGAAAGACAACAGTGTAAGGTTCCGATCATGCATTTCATACATAATATATATCAAATATACGTAGCGGAAAATAAAACAGAACCTCAAAAATTAGATATACTCATACATATAGATATAGAAAACAAAATCATGAAATGTAATAAGTTTACATACCTTTCTGAAGATCTCCTTCATTCTTTAATCTTCTCCGCATTGGGTTGTTGTAAACCACAACGATCAATGTAGACCGTCTCCATTGAAATTCCACACGAAGATAGAAGGATGAAACCTCACTAAGAGATGTCTAGAATTATTTCTTTGTGTTAGCAAAGACAAGAACTCTTGTGAGAGTTTGAGAGAAAAAGAGTGTGTGTGTGTGTGTAAGAAAGAACCTTTCTTTCTGTTATGTCTTACACAAGATGCATGAAATCGTCTCTATTTTCTGCACCATTTGGCCTTCTATAACCTCCGTCACTAATGGAGAGTTATGGGAAGTTAATGGTCATGAATAACATGCATTAAAGGAAGTTATGGGAAGTTAATAACCATGAATATCATTCATTAATGGAAGTTTTGGAAAGTTAATGACCAAATTGGTAGCCAACAACACTTATTTCTAATCCATTCCATGTAACATTTTACCATGATCACATCGTGATACAATCCAAAAACACTCTTCATGACATATATCTTCTCTGGCTAGAGACTCCTAAGTAATGACCCCGACAAGAGGCCGTGGGTATCATCTCCTTCTATCAAGAATAGTGAATCCTTTATTGACTACTCAATTATCTCCAAATACCTCAAGCTATACCTAATCACCTCCCTATGAGTAACCCCTGAAACGTACCGATGAATGGAGTCAAAGCACAAGATCAGTATCCGAGATATCCTTGAGCACCTCAAGTCAAAGGATACTTACACCATTGCTATAATGAGACTATCATTGACACTGGAATATAATATCCATATGATTGTCTCATAGTAGGTCAATCCAATGTACTTACTACCCTTAGTAAGCATCCACATGTTAACACTAAACAACTCATGTCTACAACTTATGAGATCTACTGCTTGATCCAATCAAGGAGTATAGCATGTACTAGTCTATCCGAATTAATGATATCCCATCTCATTAATCCTATGACTAGGGAAAGTTTAGATACCAACATAATTACACCTAATAGGAATCTCATTATCATGATCTCATCATGATTTTCTCTATGCTTTGTTTTGTATCAAGGACTTCATTAAATCAATTTAAGATCAACATCAAATCCATAAATGTATGAACATCGAAATAATGAAAAATTTCTTTATTAATCATAAAATGATTTGTACAATAAGTGCTAAAGGTGATTTCCATTAGAGCACTTCTCTAACAAACAGTTAGTCCATCAATAGAAATTAAGCAAGCATAGTATAAGAAAACCCATGCCAAGATAGTTACTTTTCTTATTAAGAGAAGTAACTATTGTTTAAAAAATATGGGTTGATGTACAAACTCTAATCTTATAATTCATACACCAAAGTATGAATAAATCTTTACGAGAACATATTTTACTTTGATTTTTAGCAAAAATAGTATAACACATAAATTTATACAATAACAAATGTTCAAGATTAATAATAACATTATTATATGCATTTCTAACAAAAAAATCAGCCAAACTTTTTAATTTCTTCTAATATTGATCAACATGAAAGTTTCCATGGTTTTTAATAATTTTCAATTTCGAGAAACCATAAATTTCATCCATAATATCATAGTCTAAATTATAAGGGTTCCTCGCAATCTAAACCAAAAATTATTTAATTTTCACAACTCAAAATATAAAGTTGTGTAAAATTCAAGGTTTAAATCCTTAAACACTTGAAAATCAAAATGAATAAAATTTTCCCAATGAATTTTTTCACTCAAAGTCTCATTCTTTTTTTCTAACCTAGATTCTCTACGATAATGAAATCAAAACATCATGGTGCATTAAGAATTCTTGAATAAAGTGTTTGGAATCTTATACCTTCATCTTCCAAGAAGATCAAAAAAGGTACTCTAAATTCTTTGGCCCTATCATATCTACCATCCCCTGACACTTTTGCTTTCCCTTTCGGTGTTGAGCTTTTAGCAACTTGCCTGATTCTTAGAGAGATTAGTGAGTATATAACATGCAAAATTAACCAAGAAACGCATCAAAGAAACATAATACACCTAAAAAAGATAAAGAGAAAAGTGTAGAGAAATCTTGTAACACATACTCAAAAGATGTGATTTTGTGTGAAAATCAGTAGATTTTGGTAAAGTAATGGTACTCTAGGTGAAAGATGAAAGAAAATAGTGAAAAGTCAAGTAAAAGTGAAGAGAGAATTGAGAGAAGTGGAGAGGTTTGGAGGTGGCTGCAAGTTTAGAGAGAGAATGTGAGATGTGGAAGAAGAGAAAAGAGGCATTTAAATGGTTAGAGTTAGAAAAGAGGGATAAACTAGAGTTTAGAGATGTGGGGCATGAATTTCTTCTTGCACTTCTGTCACGATCATAAGGGTGTCACAATCATGACAGAATGTTGTAGCCCTCGTCATACATGATTGTGGCACTTCCCATAATTGTATCATAGCTAGAATTATCCATCCTTTCCCTATTTCGCTCGATTTCCTTCATATGTCCCTTGGAACTTGTTCCCTAACTGGTAACAACTTCAAAAATTATGAAATTTAATAACCCAAATCACTCCAAACATATTAAAATAAGAACTAATAATTAAAATTCAAAAAAACCTAACTATGAAATATGATAAGTTATAGTCGTTAGCTTGACCTTTCATCATTCAAAACATATTTAATGAATTGAAAGGAAAGAAGTTACTTCCCTTTCTTGTGAAAAGACTCCTCATACGATTTACATCTTTGTCTATTCACCTTGAAGGTTTCCTTATTATGGTTCTCCAATTCTAAAGCTCCACGTGCAAATATGTGGATTACTTTGAAAGGCCCATTCCATCTTAATTTGAACTTTTTGGGAATCAACTTCAATCTTAAATTAAATAGTAAAACCATATCTCCTAATTTGAACTCCTTTATCTTGATATGAGAATCATTCCATTTCTTAACCTTTTCCTTATACAACTTGTCATTCTCATACGCATTCAGTTTAAGTTTATCGAGCTCGTTTAACTATATAAGTATTTTCTCACCTGCTTGCTTCCAATCAAAATTTAAGACTTTATGTTCTAACTCCACGGGCAAGTGACAAGCCTTACCATAAGTAAGTCAAAATAAGGTTGTACCAATTGTAGTTTTGAAGGTAGATCGATAGGCCTATAGAGCATTATCCAGCATTAATGCCCAATCTTTCCTTGAACTACTTACCGTCTTCTCTAATATTCTTTTCAACTTGCGGTTAACAACCTCCACTTGTCCACTTAATTGTGGGTGGTATGAAGTGGCAACATGATGGTAGACTCCATATCTTATAAGAAGAGCATTGAAAGATTATTACAAAAATGTGCTCCTCTATTTCTAATTATAGCTCGTGGCACTCTAAATCGAATGAATAGTCTCTTGATAAATTTATGCACCACCTTTCCATCATTTGTTGGAGTTTTCACTACTTTAGCCTACACATTGAACACTTCCACTTCCAGAATGTTAGACAATGGCATCTTATCTCTCTTCTAGATGTTCTCCACTCTTTGGCATCTATCGTATTATACAACAAAATACCGAGCATTCTTAACCTATTTTGGCCAATAAAAATCACATTCCAAGACACACATCATCGTATTGTTTGCTCCATAATGCCCAGCATAGATGGATTCATGACAATTTGTTAGTATGCTTAACATTTCTTCCTCCAAAACACATTTCCTTATCAATTCATCAGCACATATCCTACAAAGGATTGGTTCATACCATAAATAATTAGTACACTTATATCAACAATCGTTTCCTTTGTTGATAAGACAAATCTAAGGGAATGGTACCACCTATGACGTTTTTTGCTATATCAATATATCATGGTACCATAAGGTAGTTTAGTAACATCAAGGTTTCATCGAGGATAAGTGGTCAATTACCACAATTTTTTGCTCTGTTCTTATCTCTAATCTCAATATTAAATTCTTGCAAAAGCAATACCCATTGGATAAGCCTCAATTTCATGTCTTTGTTAGCAAAGAGATATTTAATCACTGTATGATTGGTAAAAATGATCACCTTAGATCCCAATAGGTAAGACTGAAACTTTTCACATTTGAACACCACTTCTAGCAACTCCTCTTCAATAGTTGTGTAATTGATTTGGGGCGCCGTTAATGTCTTGCTTACTTAGTAAACTGCATGCGGCCTTTTCTCCTTATCCCAACACACAACCTGTTGGGCCCCGTTCCCGAAGCCCAACCTTGGTGTTGTTGGACCCCGTTCCCGGAACCCAACTATCCAACTTGGAATCGAAAAGCGTAAGCGGGTGTCAAAGTAGGGTTATCTCAACGAACCCTCACTTGCTTGAAGCAAACCTTTCGAATCCATAAAAAAAAGCTATCAATTTTTTGGAGAGGTAGCTAAACATGCTAGAAATCCATTGCTTCAAGAATCACTCAAATCGGAGGTCGGACGAAGGATTTATGATCAAAAGAATCCAATCGGTTAAAAACCCTAATTCCAACTGAACATGCCTTGGCGCGAATGCCATAAATTTTTGTACAAATATTGGATTGCTTTTTTTTAATCCATTGGAAAGAAGACATCGAGATCTACAACTCTTAAAAAGACCACAAAATGAGATTCGGCCTCTAAAATAGTCAAAATTGCGAAATACCGTAGCTGGCCCGAGAATGTCCGTTAAACGGACATGGATGTCTGTTTAACGGACATGAACTGGCCAAACGCCCCAAAACCACCCGAGAAGGTCTGTTAAATGGACATCCATGTCCGTTTAACGGACATGGACTGGGCAAGGGGTTCAAAGTCATCCAGTAACGGACACACACTGGACAAAGGGGCCAATTTCACCCGAGAAGGTCCGTTAAACGGACATGGGTAAATCACCCCTTTTTCCAAGCTTTTACAAAGCTTCCAACTTCCATCCTAACACCATAAACACTCATAATCAATCCAAACTCAACCCTTCAAGTGCAATACACATTCATAACCATTTAAACATCAATTTAGAAGCATCAAACTCTCAATTCCCAACTTAAAACCCATATCACTCACCATAGACATCACTTCATACTTTTCTCTCAACATCATCACTTGCCAAGCTCAAATTCTCAACTTCGCTAACCAAAATTCACACACAATTTCTCAATTCCAATATACTATTCTAACATAAGCAATACTTGGCAAATTCAACAATATGCACATTCAACATAGACAAACTTTGGAAATCACAAAATCATGCAAAAGGGAACTTTTCAAGTTCTCCATTCATTTTCAATCCAAAATGTGGTTCATACAATGCTTTTCATACATAGCTTTAATAACATATCGACATTACACATCAAACTTGTCATAAGTTACAAAAATACAATTGATGCTCAATGTTCAATATGCTTGT
>JAOSBM010149116.1:0-12867 GCA_027568955.1 Erythroxylum tenue | reverse complement strand
AATAAGTAGAAAATTTATAACATTATTTAATAATAATAAGAATAATAAAGTGATTAATAATAATAATAATAATAATATAATGATAAGGACATTTTGATTTTTTTTGTTACTTATTCCTTTCTTATTCTAAGTTTATATTTTCAAACCAAACATTAGAATAGAAATTCTTTCTGTATTCCATTTCCTACCAAACAATGTAATACTCATTATGTTCTATTCTTCATCTTTTCTATTCTTATGAATAACTATTCTATTCCTTATCTATTCCATTCCTTAAACCAAACAAGCCGTTAGGAACTCCTCTATTGCTACTGCCACCTCCTTCAAAAGGCTTCCTTTTGTCCATTCTAAGATCTTTAGGGGCATTATCGATTTTTAATGTTTCAACTAATGCTTTCCCCTTTCCTACCACTTCATTTGGACTTGGTTGAGTTGATCTCCTAGGGTATTCAAACCTCTTAGGTGCCTTTTCCATCTTTTCAGCTTTCAAGGCAATTGGTAGGCCTCCTCTACATTCCAAATAGTGTGCATTCCAAGCCTTTCACTTATGGATGATCTTAATCCTCTAAGATACCTTGAAACTTGCTGTATGTCAAATTCTTCCAGATTATTGCGTGCTGCTAGCCTCAAGAACTCATAATTGATAAAAATCTAAGGAAAATGGCTTGTTTCAATTTCCTCCAAGATCTGATTGGTGGTTTTCTGTTCCTCCCCTGATTCTTTTAAAGATTACTCCACCAAACTTTAGCACCACCTTTTAATTTATAGCCCACAATTCTCTCTAGTTTATCATTCGTGACTTCCATCATCTTTTGAAAACTTTCCACCTCATCAATCCAATCAAGAAAGCCTTCAATGCTTAGATTTCCACTGAAGTAAGGGACTTCAACTTTAATCTTGCAGTCATCTTTACCCCTTTGGCCTCTTCTTGGTTGGTCTTGGTTTAGAATTTCTTCATCCAAACTATCTTCCATAAGAGGCAACTGATTCTGCTCATGAGCTCTCCTATTTTCTGCCAATAGGTTGGAGTTGAGGTAAACCTCTGCCTTGAGCTCCTGTAAGTGGTATTCCTCCATTATTGGCTTGATTAAGGCCCATAATGGTTAGAAGTTGATACATACGAGTTACTAATCAATTAATAGTCTCCAAAACTTCGTCAAATCTCTAGTTAATTCCTTGATCAGCCATGTGTACTAGTTGGTTAAGACTGAAACGTTTGGTTCGACTTTTCTAAGGTTTTGGGTGAATTTTCTGGGTTGGTAGGGCTAGAAGATGGGCTAGAGGGTGTAGAATAGAAACAAAACTAAGGAAAGGTAGTGTTGGAAGATGGGCTGAAGGGTGTGGAATAGAAACAAACTAAGGAAAGGCAGTGCTGGAAGATGGGCTGAAGGGTGTGGAACAGACACAAAATTGAAGAAAGGCAAGGAAGAAATCCAGGAAAATTTTCTGGGTAGGTAGGGCTAGAAGATGAGCTGGAGGGTGTGGAATAGAAACAAAACTAAAGAAAGGCAGGGCTGGAAGATGGCTGAAGGGTGTGGAACATACACAAAACTGAGGAAAGGCACCAGGAAAGAAATCCAAAAAAAAAAAAAAACTAGATTTTAATGCTTTGATACCAACTGACACAGCGGAAGTAATTAGGTAGGGATTTTAGGTTAATCTCAGAACCAAATCCAAACATAAAACTTAGGATTTAATGAACAAGAAAAGACACTCTCTCAGGAGAATTTCCTGCATAAGTTTTATTAGAAATAATAACGTTTCAGGCTGTCTAAGACATATGTTAACCCTCCATTTAAATCCCTAACGTGTTATGGTATATAAGAGTCCTAGTTCTAATGTGAAAAGGATTGGTTGCAATCCTTTTCTAAAGCTAACTTATTTCTTTTCTTGCTGGACAAGAAAACCTTCCTAACTAGGAAACTTAAAATAAAACAGAAACAAATCCTAACAAATCCTTATCCTCATGGGTATATAACAACATAACATATCCTTATGGATTCAATCCTTTATTATACTAGGAAAAGAAATTCAACGGATCTACATTGTACATCAAACTATTTGACAAACCAAGGCAGGAGTCTGTGTATCCAGCCAAGTGACATTAGCTTCTAGCACAACTATCTAAAGGCTTCAGTTATACTAAGGTGTTCATATGTATAAGTAGGGTTTATATGAGACGGGCAAGCCAAGTAAAACACTACGGATTTTGATTAATGAATCATGATCTATAATTCCTATGTTTACAAATTTTATACCAATCTCTGTATAGGTAATACTGTGTAACCGATCCTTCACTGCATTGTTAATCCTTCTCATTTGGAGAACGCACTTTTATTAAAATGCAAAGGAGAATTAGACGCTCTCGTGTTCAAATCTTGACAGCCGAGAATCTGATAGAACAGTTAACAATTGTGTATCCTCTAATAGCTGCAAAACACACAAAAACAAGCAAAATCGATGGGGAATGTTTCCGGTGGAAGAAAACAGCAACTTCCGTAACATCATTCATACACACTTTTATCAAACATAAACGAAAATTCAGTATACAAGCCAAAATAAAAGGAAGATTACCTTAACAAGTGGTCGGTCCCAGCTGGGAAATGAATCAATAAAGAAACCTAATAGTAATTCAAAGATTCAAAGTTGGATCAATTAGCAAATTCTTTTCCTATGTAAAGAAGAGATCCAGCATTTGATAAAGAGGAAAAGGAAACAGTAGGACTGACCTTGTCATTTGATTGTACACTTTGTTATTGTGTGGGACCTCAATTTCGAACAAAGAGAATTCAAGTAGTGCCTCATGATGGTCAAAGACATTGCTGCAGCTTTAGCCTGAAAGTAAGAAAATATATCAGAAGATATAGAAACCTAAAGAAAATGAGAAGGGAAACAGCCACGACAAGCAATTAAGTCGAGCCGAAAGTAAAACCTGCACTTGGCTGCACCTTTGAACAGGATGCCTTCCGGCGACTGGACTTTCAAATGATAATCTAGCATGGACTCGTGTTGGCAATTATAATTTCCTAAAAATAAACTAGTTAACAAAATATACACAAACTTTTTGTAGGAATAATCAAGATAGAACATAATCACATAGATCATGTTAAACAGGATCTTGGCATATGCATACAAAAAACAAAAATTACATAATTGGATTATTATTGTTGTTCCACCGGTTAAAGGAAGTTTTACTGTAGATCTCCTTATCCAGAATTTTTGTTTAAAAGATCTTCCTTATCTTTTCATTCTTTGGTTTTTAAATTCAAAACCTTAACTACCTTTGGTAGTTATTTAAAGAATAATGATCATAATACCCCTCATGGGTGTATGTGATTCATTATCTCCCACTCACACATGATAGGTTTTATTCTAATTAAAAGAAAACTCTGCAGTACTCATACTTGTTCAATAACTGGTGTGACCAGTATACGACAAGAGTACATTGTCATATATCTGTTAGGAGTATATGTCATCTCGATTAACAAATTGATCCAGGGACTTATGTGTCCTTGAGTAGACATTGTATGCTATACCCTAGGTCATGTCTCGCATTTGCACTTTTCTTTGATCTCATTTAGTTTCTTGTGTCATAACTGTATTCAAGTTCTTTACTAAAGAGACGATAGTCATCGATGAATATTTTTCACACGAGTCAATTATCTAAATAAATGACCTTCCTCTGTTCTCAATTCTCTTTTGAATGAAATTTAATTTGTTTTCCTATAATTATTCCATAGGATCGCATCTTGCAGATCTTTTGGCAATAACCTAAAATGGTAAACCTTAAATTCAATTCTCAAGAATGAGACAAGAGTTATAACGGTATATGATGAGTTTCTTCTCAACCTCAAGGGTCTCACACAATATAAGATAAGATCTGGAGACTTACATTAATCCCTTTTTGTGGTAAGTTTAGCACACATGGTATGAGTTATGTGCTACGATATTTACCCACTTCGTTTAACTTGAACATCTTTCATTCAAGAAATACCGTACAGATGATAGTTCAAACATACTCAATATTTAACTTGGGTTCACTTATTTACTCAAAACCTGTTTACAACTCACATCTGGCAACGTAGGACAGATATAGTAAATAATAAATCACTTTGGCATTTATGGTTTAAGTTTCTCGTTCTCAGTTATCACCTAGATAATAAACTTTAAACATGTCTCATCTCTAGCAAGCATAAAAACCAGAGGTGATTTCTCATGTGAGAGGGCCAATCTCTAATCTGTCTCATATACTTGTGATTCATCCCAAAAATGTATTTATGCAAAACACATATATTTATGAATCAAATGATACACAATGTATAATCTTCCTCATACATTATATACAAAATATGACATTATAATGAGTGAACATATACAGTGAAATGTTTATCAGTACATTTCAATATCTACTTAGTCCTAGTGACTTTACATACCCAATGTATACATCTTTAGAAATTGGCTTTGTCTTTGGGTGTGCTATCATATCTTATGTAGATATATATTTCATATTCACTTCTCATCGTGCAACTATATCTTTCACATAATTATACTTGGTATCTATGTGCTTTGTCTTATAATAAAATTTAGGGTCTTTAGTATAAGCAATTGCAGCTTGACTGTCACAATTGATGGTCACCGGATTAATTTCGCTTTTAGTGACTCCCAAATGTACTAAGAATCGATGAAGCCATACAACCTCTTGTACTGTAATTGAGAATGCTATAAATTCAGCTTCCATTATGGATAATGCAATGCAAGATTGTTTCTTACTTTTCCATGATATTCCTCCATGGTTCAGCAAGAATACATATCCTGAGGTATATTTTCTTTCATCTAAATCTCGTCCCCAGTCTGTATCTGTATACCCTTGTATATGTAGATCATTGCCTTGATAACATATTATATAGTCCACAGTTCCCTTTAGATACCTTAAGATTCTCTTTACTGCTTTCCAATGTCCTTAGCTTGGATTTGATTGATATCTGCTCACCATCCCAACGATGTAACAAATATCTGGTCTTGTACACATCATTGCGTATATAAGACTTCCAACTGCATTAGAATAGGGAACATTCTTCATTTGTTCCCATTCTTGTGGCATTGATGGGCAATTTCTCTTACTAAGGCCTTCATTTTTAGTAATAGAATTATCAATTGGTTTGGAATATTACATACAGAATCTTCAAGAATTTTTTGAATGTACATCGCTTGTGAAAGCGATAATAATCTCTTTGAACGATCTCTTGAAATCTTGACTCCAAGAATGTATGCCGCTTCACCTATGTCTTTCATTTCAAATTCAGATGATAACCAATCTTTGATTTGCGTAAGAAACACATAGTCATTACATGCAATCAATATATCATCCATGTATAAAGATAAAATCATGAATTTATCTTTGGATCTCTTAACATACACACAATGGTCTTCATCGATCATTTGAAAATCATACAAAATGATTAGGTTATGAAAACGAATGTACCATTATCTTGAAGACTTCTTCAGGCCATAAATTGATTTTAATAACCGACATACCTTATTTTCTTGAGCTACTTTGATGAAACCTTCAGGTTGGCCCATATAGATTTCATCCTCTAATTCTCCTTTGAGAAAATTAGTTTTTACATCCATTTGATGTAATTCAAGAACCATACTGGCTACTATACCTAGAATAAGACGGATTGAAGAAAACTTCACAATAGGTGAAAAACCTTCCTCGTAATCAATTCCCTCTTGTTGTGTATATCCTTTTTCTACAAGGTGTGCCTTGTATCTTTCGATACTGCCATCTTCTTTTTTCTTTATTTTGAGAACCCACTTGTTCCCAATTACTTTACGCTCATCAAAGAGGTCAACTAAGTCCCATACACGATTGGAGCTTAAAGAAGCCATTTCTTCTTTCATTGCTTTCATTCATTGTTCATTAGCAGGGCCAGTAAGAGCCTCATTTACAATCCTTGGCTCTTCTTCCTCTTGCGGAACAATCATATTAATTTATCCTACAATTTTAAAATGACTTAAGGGAATTATTCCTCGATTACTTCGTCTTAAATGAGGTTCATCATAAACAAATTCATGATTGATCTGATTTCTACCACTCGGATCAGTCATCATAGAGAACCTTTATGTGGAATTGCTCCCACTTGGTTGAAGTTCCTCATCTTGATTCTTCGTAACAGAATCACTGATCTAGAGACTCATATAACAATAGTTCTTTACCTATTTCGTATTGCTAAGGAAAATCATTCTCTAAGAATGTTACATCTCGTGATTTAAATTTAGTTACACCTTCATTACCTTGTTCACAATAAACACGTATCCTTTTGAGTGTTCTGAGTATCTAATAAAAATACCTTTTCTCCCTCTTGGGCCTAATTTCCCATGTTTGTGACAGAGATCATGAACATAGGCTGCACATCCCTAAAGGTCTGAGACTTGACATATCAGGTCTTCTACCAATCCACAACTCATATGGTGTGTTAGTAACGGATTTTGTGGGCACATAATTAAGTACATAGGTGGCTGCTAGCAACACAACACCCCAAAAAGTGATTGGTAAATGTGCTTGGGCCATCATGGACCTAATAATTTCTAATAGCGTCCTATTTCTTCTTTCAGCGATGCCATTTTATTGTGGGGTTCTAGGAATTGTTAACTGTCTTTCTATTCCTTTCTCATCAAATAAAGCCTTGAACTTGTCTAACAGGTATTCTTGTCCACGATCAGTTCGTAATGCTTTTATTTTCTTATCTATTTTATTCTCAACCAAGTTAATGTATTTTATGAAACAATCGAATGCTTCCGATTTATGAGAAATCAAATAGACATGACCATACCGAGTATAATCATTTATGAAGGTGATGAAATAAATTACCCCACATCTAGCCCTTGCATTCATTAGACCACAGATGTTACAATGAATAAATTACAATGGATATAAAGCTCGTGTTCCCTTTTCAAATGGCTTTCTTGCCATTTTACTAGCAAAACAATGCTCACATATAGGTAGATTTACTTGACTTAGATTACCTAAAAGCCCTCCTTTAGCTAATCGACTGATTCGATTTTGACAATATGACAAAGTCTAGCATGCTACCAAGTTGCATCAATATTGGAATTACTAGATGTAAATAATGAATAACTAATATTATTATTTTCCTTTAACACATCCAATACAATAAAACCATCATATAAAAACCATGACCATAATTAATAGAACCAAGATACAAATCCATTTCACCGCTGTGGAAATTTATATTGAAACAAAGTCTAACCAATATCAACACAGATAAAAGATTCCTACGAATTTGTAGAGCAAATAATACTTCATGTAGGATGAGGGGTCGTCCTCCATATATATCCAATTTACAAGTACCAATTCCTTGTACAACAATTCTGGTCACCTACATAAAGCCATCGACTACCACGTGGGAGTTTACAAAACTCAACGAAGGCATCTCTATCCTTCGCTATATGGTTGGTTGCTCCTGAGTCTGCAATCCACAAAGGATGTGATTAAGTTAGAAAAACAAAACAAGAAACATTCACAGAATAAATGTTTATACTATAAAGTTGTACCTTCTTCGGCTCGGTACAATCTCAAGCAAAGTGGCCCTTATTACCACAGCTATAGCACTTCACACGTTTCATATTCTTCTTTATGAAGGGAATTTTTCCCTTTCCACGTTGGTTCCATTTTGACTTCTTGGATTCTTGAGGAGAGTGGTTGAATCTCTTATTCTTCTTCCACTTGGGTGCACCATATGCTTGCGTTTCTTGTTCATAGCTCCATGTGATCTAGAACTAACTGCATATGCCTTAGAAGACATCTTTGAGGCTTCAAGACGCTCTTCCTCCAAGATGAGATGCCTCGTAGTATCTTCCATTGTCTTGATGTTCTCATTATGAGTTAGGTGCATCTTCATATGCTCCCATCTCTGAGGCAGTGAACAAATCATAGCTTGTACTTATTCTTCATCAGAAGCTCATGACCAACATCACATAACTCATTTACCATGTTGGACATTTGCCTCAAATGCTTTTGCATTGTATCATCTAGGCACTTCTTATAAGTACCAAACTTAATTATAAGTGACCTCACTTTGGTCACTAAAGCACCTCCAAAATGAGCAGCCAATGTGGAACACATGTCCTTTGCAGTTTTGAATTTACCGAACTCTCACATGATATCATTATCCATGCTACTCAGCAACATGATACGAGCTAAAGAGTTCTTCTTTTTCATAATTCATATACAGCACGGTCCCTCTTATGCTGGGCTGTAGTGCCCTTCTCATGAACTACCATGGTTAGGTTTAATGGTTCAAAAGTCTCTGACCCCGCTAGCACAAATTGGATTTTGATATTCCATATTTCATAATTGTCACCATTGAGTTTCTCACTCCTATTGAGTTCATCAACAATATTCTTTGAAGCAGTAACCATTTTTCTTTTTGTTTGAAACACTAAGTTTCTACAATAAGAAAGAAATATAAATACATATTAATGTCATATTATTCTTTCATAGAGTAAATAATTCGATAATAATTTTTTATGAAATCAAAAGTCCACTAATGTGTTCAATCATCATTCATACAACAATCAAATCATAATTACCTTACTCTAGACGAATTCCTATATGATATATATGTAAACATATCACATAAAAATCAAGATTTTGTTCTCATAAAACAACATATTGCATTAAATGTTCTACAACCTATGAACAATCTACGGGTAACGAACCCTACGCAGAAATGAGTTCATGAATTCTCGTGACACAGTTCGCGAAGCTTGATGTACAATAGCTCTTACTATTTCCATTGGAAGACCTATAGGATACAAAGTCCTAATCAACTCGCTTCTACGTATCTCTTTAATAAATGCTATCACTAACAAATTGTAAGTCTTTTCGTTAGGCATATTATTCCAAAGCATTCGTAACAGTTCGCCTTGAGGTTGAGGTAATGTTGTAAGCAAAGTCATGTACTTTGCTTCAACATCTGCATAAGCTGGACAACCTCCAAAGCATAACTCTTGCATCATGTTATTAAATGAAATAACATGTTGTGTTAGACCGTCTCCAAGCATTAAACGCATGTTAACTAACTATACATACATACTGCCAATGTGTCTTTTCTGTGCCTCACAGAGAATAAGCTTAGGCGTCCGCTTAATAATAGGCATCTTCCTAAAATTTTTTTCAGGAATCAGAAGAGTGCATAAAATAACAAATTATTTTGTCTAACACATAGCGAGCTCATGCCTATAGTATGGAAACAATTTAATTCTATTAGCAATTTATTGAACCAATCAAATTATGCTATTAATATCTAATCAATTAGAAACTTATTTCTAATCTTATCATATTCAAATGTGAATAATTCAAATTGAATTAGAAACTTATTTCTAATTTAAATTATAATTGAACTAATCAATTTATTTTTGTTTAATTAGAAACTAATTTCTAATGAAACTCCTTTCTAAATTCAACTAAACAAATTAGTTTTGATTTAATTAGAAAACATATGTCTATTTTTAATTCAACGAAAATAATACAATTAGAAAACTCATTTCTTTTTTTATTAGTTTTAGAAACATATTTCTAAGTTTATTTTAACTAAATAAATTAGTTTACTTTTATTTAAAAAAACTAATTTCTAATATTTTATATTAACTAGAAACTAATTTAACTAAATTAATTAGTTTGTGTAAATTAGAAAACATATTTCTAATTCTTCATGTTACATTTAATTTAAAACATATATTAAGGTCTAGCCCAACCTCAATGTGGTTATTAATGCCTAAGCCTTCAATCCTAATGAAAGAAAGTCCTATATTATGGGTCCAAGCCATAGCCCGTAAGGCATCACATAGACATGACCCATTCATTTAACTTGAACCCTTTCTCTACATATCATTACAGCCCAAAACTATCACAAGCTTGTTATGTTGGATCTCAAAGCCCAAAGCCTTAACCCATTCTAGGTTGTTACGACACATATATCCAAAAACCTATTTGTTAAGCCTTTATCTTATTATACTTATTTGTTTAACAATGAAACTTTTGAGATGCCATGTACCTCTTGGTTGTTTTCAAGAAGAGGAGGAAGAAAGACGTCTTCTTCCTCCTCTTCTCTGGGGTTTGTTTTCTCCTTCTTTCTTTCTTTTTTTAAATCTTTTCTCTTCTGGCTTCTGATGGCAGCGGAACCGCTTCTCTCCTAAAGGACAACTCAAATCTTATTTGATCAAGTTTTACTATCTTGGTGTTGTAGAAAATAAAAGCATCCTCTAGAGAAAGAAGAAACAATTTTTTTTTTCTTTTGAAGACGATTAAAAAAAACAAAAACTCACTTTTATTATGATTGGTTACATAGCCAAGTACACCTAGAAGAAAGAAAAAAAAAACATTTCTAGGCTTCTATGGAGTTTAAAGGACGAGCATTTAACATGTTTGGAAACAGAATGAGTAAAACAGAAGCACAAAATAGACCACGACTTAATGTGTTATACACAAATAACTCTTGAGCCTAGTATGATATAGCAAGAAACATAGCATATCCAAAGTCATGATATTCGTACATATTCATATCATTATTCACAAATGATCAATAGCCAATTTTTAACACAGATTTACGACATCTTGATTTTAGCATGCATATAAAATAAAAAATTACCTGCTCTGATACCAATGTTGAAATAATCAAGATAGAACATAATCACATATATCATGTTAAACGTGATCTTTTCATATGCATCTAAAAAACAAAAATCACATACTTGGATTATTGTTGTAGTTCCACCGGTTAAAGAAAGCTTTACTGTAGATCTCCTTATCCAAAATTTTTGTTCAAAAGATCTTCCTTATGTTTTCGTTCTTTGGTTTTTAAATTCAAAACCTTAACTACCTTTGGTAGTTATTTAAAGAATAATGACCATAATACCCCTCATGGGTGTATGTGATTCATTACTTTTAGTAATACTTCCTACCGTACAACTAGTTGAAGATGGCCACTTTACAAAGCTTTCACACCTTTTTTCACTCACTTTTCTTTTTGATTTTTGTACAAAACATGTAATGGCCAAATGACCATATCTATAAAGAAGCAAAGCCGATAATAACCGACTATAATGCTAGCTTTAATGAAGCTATCTAAAGAAGTTCAAAGACAATTTGACTTGGTATTTTGACCAAGTCATATACAAGACTTTACAACTCATAATTTAGAAACATGTATTAATCCAAGTTTAATTTTTAACATTCTCCCTTAAACTTGGTTTAATCATTCCAAGCATGTTCTTCAACTTGTAAAATGGCTCAGCTTTCAAAGGCCTACTATTTGATATTTAGATGCGCAATACTCAACTATAATTTCCTTATCTTTAACTAAATCTCGAATGTAGTGATGTTTAATGTCAATATTTTTACTTCGACCACGGAATACTAGATTCTTTGTTAAGGTGATTGTTGATTTATTATCACAGTAGATTGTAGTTGGATCATTTTGTTGGTGTTATAATTCGCTAAGCATCATCCATATCCAAATCGCTTGAGTAGCACAATTTGTTGCTGCTATATACTCTACTTTTGTAGTTGAAAGAGAAACAAAATTTTGTTTCTTTGAAGACTAAGAAAATGCTCCAGAACCAAGATGAAATACATAACCTAAAGTTCCTTTTCTTTTTTCATTGTCACTAGCTCAATCATGTATATCCAACTAGTTGTATAATTTTATTGTTTGAATAAAATATGCCATCATCAATTGTACCTTTAATATATCTTAAAATTCATTTTGCATCTTGCCAATGAGCTTATCGTGGTGAATCCATAAATATACTCACAATCCCCACTCCGTAAACAATTATGGACTAGTCACAATTAGGTACCTCAAACTTCCAATAAGTCTTTAGAAGATTGTTGCATCAACCAAAACACCACTGTCATCTTTTAAAAGCTTTAACCTTTCTTCAGATGGCATTGAAATTGGCTTGTACGCATCTATCTTGAATTTCTTTAAAATATCTTTAGCATATTTCTGTTGTGAAATAAATATGTCTTCATTTTTTTTTCTTGACCTCGATACCAATAAAGTAGGAAACTAATCCCATATCATTCACTTGAAAGTGAACAACCATACCTTTCTTAAATTCTGACAATAGTCTTGAATTATTATTGGTAAACATCAAATCATCTACATAGAGACAAACTATAACAATGTCTCCTTCCTTGTTGATCTTGATATATAAAGTATGTTGATATGTACACTTATGAAAACCATGTTTAATGAAATAAGGAGTATACCATGCCCTTCTTTCTTGTTTAAGACCATACAATGCCTTCTTTAGTTGATAAAACTTATCTTCTTCTCCTTGCTTTACATATCTTGGTATACTTCTTCTTCAAGTACGCCATTCAAAAAGCTGATTTGACATCCATTTGATAAACCTTTGAATTGCTTTGAGCGAAAAGTGAAATGATTAAACATACAGTATCTAATATGGAAATTGGTGCAAATACTTCAGAATAATTGATACCTGACTTTTTCTTGTATCCTTTTGCAACTAATCTTGGTTTAAAGTGTTCCACTTCTTCATTGGGCTAGTACTTTGTCTTGTATTCCCATTTGACACCAATAAGCTTCTTTCTGTTTGGTAAAGTGGTTAATTCCCATGTTTTATTCTTTTCTATGACATATATTTCATCATCAATTGCTTTAATCAAATGATCATCATTCGCTTCTTCCTCGATCTTTATTGGATCACAATTTGTAAAGAAAGCATTGTTGGATCAGAAAAGGAAAGCATGCATTATTTGGAGAAACGGTAGATTTCAAAACTTTTTTAGAAATCATTTTGCAGCGGAAGCAA
>JAOSBM010149109.1:0-12870 GCA_027568955.1 Erythroxylum tenue | reverse complement strand
AAGCTTTGTAAACTCTGATCTTTTGATGTTAATGAAATATATTTCGTTTTGCTCATGACTTTCCAAGTTTGTACATTACTTTTTCAAGCTTTTCATAGGGGAAAAATGTGTGGTCAGACTTCAGGGGAAAAAAACTAGATTAATCTAGGTTGAATTAGACAAAGGTGTCTTCTTGAAAGTTGTACCTTATCTTTCTATATTTCTAATTATATAAAGTAGGAAATTTTTGGATATCGGAGTTGAGAGATATGACCATTATAAGATAGTGATGTTGCACACGATGTATAAAAAAGCCTTGATCATGATCGCGAGAAAGCAGGGTGCTATCCCGCACCATGGGAGGAGTCTCGAGTGCCATTGTGACAAGGAAAGGTGTGACCCCACCCTGGGAGTAGCCTCGGGTGTGATTGCGACAAGGAGAGGTGCGATCGCATCTCGTAACTTCACCAACTTTTCGCCACTTGAAGGATTTTCCAGATCTGAACATGTTTGATACGTTTGGCCATAACTTCGTCATCCGAACTCCAAATGAAGTGATTCTTGAACCAATAGGTTCCTAACACATTCCTCTCTTGCTCCATAAAAATTGATAAGCTTTGGAATTGAATTGAAAAATATTGATGGAAAGAAATTGAGTGAATCGGTTGAAAGAGTATGACTTGGTTATGAACATACTTTGGCTTTTTAATTATATCTTGATTTATAGAGCTCTAAATGAGATGATTTTTGTTTCAATATAAACTAGAGATGTAGAGATACAATTTTTCTACAGAAGACAATTTGTGATTTTGGTAATTGACTGGTGTGAGCACACCACCCTTGTGGGATGCATGTCTAGATGTCATGTAGGACGTCAGGCACGTGTCTTGCAAGGGCAGGGTGCCCAACATTTTCATTTTATAACATCAACGGCTAACTAACATGATGCATGTTTCATATTATATCATAATGAAAAATCATAAAATGCTTACTTGATTAAAGCTCTAAAATCTTCAAAATCAAGTGAACCCTAGCTTTCCATTAACACCCGATCATCAACAGTCTGAGGTTGTAGGGTTAGATATTTTAGTGACAGTGAAGGAGATAACAAAAGGAGATGGCAAGCGAAAAATGAGAGCAAGGCTCGCATTATAAGGGTGAGAAACCTCTGGAAGAAATGAAGCTTCCAGAAGATGGAGAAAGTCACGGGGAAGATATTTTTAGACAAGAACAGTAACTTAGTCCTTCAAAGTTAAGAAAAACGTGACTTGGTCTTTCAAAGTAATTGTACGCTAAAAGTTGAACTATATAAGTGACACTTGTCACTTATCTAACATCTAAGGCTCTAACTAAGTTCTTATTGAACTAGTCCCATATCTCCCATCCTTTCATTCCAATTATCTCTAAAATTCTTCAATATCCTTTAACTCTCATATTTATTTCCATTCATCAATTTACTTGCCAAGTGGAATTTTTTCTAGTCCAATAATATCCAACAAATTCGGAAATTTCTCTAAAAAATATTCCTAAAAAATTCTAAATCCTTAAATTCACTCTTCGATTTGGTTTTTCATACAATTAAATCACATATTCTCAATATAAATCACCTTTCACATATATCAATCAAGTATACCCGAAATGTTAATAAATGCATGTACAGTCATTTTAATGTGTGCAAAAATTCAAATTCACGTACGTGTAAGCTAACAATATGCATGAGCATGAAAATGTATTTTTTTTAAATATCTCATTGATCTCACATGTACGGTATTTTTGGGTTCTAACTATTAAGATGGAAACGGAATGTTACATTTCTCTCCTTCTTAATAAATTTCGTCTTCGAAATTCTTATATGAATGATCAGGAAGGCATGGGTATTGTTACCTCAAATACTCCTTTATTTCTCATTTAACTTCATTACTTGAATAACTTCTTCCAGTTAACCATAATCAATGTAATCAATCAATCCTTTAATTATTTCTTCGGATATCACGCTATCTTAACTGTTTCCTCAATATAATTCAGGTTACTCAAAATTTTCACTTCGCAAGCCGACAATACATCTTTGTCAGATCATATCATTATTTCTTAGCATACTCACAAATCACACATTATAATTCTGAGACATCTTTATTGATAATACAACTCATAAATTATTGGTCCTATACTTTGAATGACTTTATGTGGACCAATTCAATTCGAGCTTAGTTTATCCTTTTTTCCAAATCTGAGCACACCTACCAAGGTGATACTTACAGAAACAATTCGTCTTTCATAAGCCACTTAATTTCTATTACAAATTCATTTTACTCATCAACAGTATCTCGAATCAATTTTGGCCTTCAACCATTTTAGGCCCTCTTCATTTCCATGTAAGGGTGAATGACTCTTTTTGTCGTATAACGCCTCATACAGTATTATAATGATATCACTATGATAACGATTGTTATGCCTGAGGTCAATTAGACTATACATTGATCTCATGTTCCTATGAACTCCAAACATATAAGCTTTAAGCATATCTCCAACAGTTAAGACTATTAATAATTTAAAAATTCAGTCACTTGTTTCTACATCCTTAGTAGTTAAGCACTATCTCGGTGTATTCCTATTAGGATGTATAACTTAGGTTATTATTTGTGCTTTCCCTAGCAATCTCTTTGCTCAATCATCTTTTCGGGTACATCAACTTCTTATTTCAATCACAAAGTATAATTTTTCCTATTCAAACTCAAAATTCATTTTCATTTTCATTTCCTCTATAAGATTCACAATTCTAAATCCTCACTTCGGGTTTTGCTAATCTTTTCATGCAAAACTAATTTTAAATTTCAATGTAGCCAACAATACTTCATTTGGCCCTAAATTCAACTTTACATTCTATGCTCTTTATTACACTCGGTTTGGTAACCTCACTATCTAAATTGTAATACACTTCTATTGGATTTCCTGTTCAATGCATCCGATTACAACATTTGCTTTACTGGGAAATACTCATTTGCACAATCAAAATCTTCAAGTAACTCTATTCATTGTCTCAGCCTTATATTCGGTTCTTTCAAACTCCATAATTACCTCAGACTTTGTTGACCTGTATATTTATATATATCCAAAATGTTTCTGTACATATCATATCTCCAAACTTTCAAAACAATTACTATTGCAGCAAGTTCCAAATCATATATCAAATAATCAACTCATGAGGCTTACTTGTCTCTATATAAACAACAATCACTTTATTTAGCTGCAATAGATTTTGTCCTAATCTCTGATGTGAAACATCATTGTATACTACAACATCTCCAAATCCAAACGATATAATTAACATCGGTGTTATAATTCCTCAAAAAAAAATTATATTCATCACTCATACGGTTTACAAAATTTTCCTTAAACATTTTTGTTAAGGGATAAGATTAGTAAAAACCCCTTGAGAGTCTATGGTAGTATCCAATATATAGCTAGTTCTAAAGGACTCCGAATCTCTCATATGTTCCTTGTAGTTTCTCACTTTATCATCACCTCTACTTTCTTTGGGTCTCCCAATATGTCATGTTCAGATATTATACGACCCAACATTTTATTTGATTAAGCTAAGATTCACACTCATTAAACTTGGCATATAATTGTTTCTACCTCCATGATATGTAAGATTAATCTCAAATGTTCAAAAATATTCTCTTCACTTTTCAAATACATTCCAAATACCCTATATGATCACAGTCACTAATTGATCCAATTTTGCTTGGATCACTTTAATCTTCAATACCATAATACAGTTGGGGGCATTGTTAACTCCAATAGATATAACCCAAAATTTCTTGTGCCCATGGTTTGTTCTCGTAATTCTTTAAGTATCTAATTCCTCAATGAGGCAGTATTCTCTTATATTATTTTTCAATTTCCCAATTTCCTTCTTCTCTAGAATGATTTTCTCTGATTTTCACATGGATTTATTATAATACCTACTCATTCATACCAGTTCCTCCATACATTTCAATTTATTTGGAATCTTAGTTTTTTTTTATGTTGGTAACACACTCATCAGATCTAATTTGTATCTCTTATACTTAATGCCACCTCAATTCCAAGAATCCAATCACTTAGTTGGATACTTAACATTATCAAAATGCATTCACTCTTAATAACATATTCTACATCTTATGCTTGAGCCTCCTTTAAGATTAGGACTCCAATATCATTTCTGATTTATTCCTTCATTGATCATTCTTAAGAGTAAACTATCTGGTCTGCTTAATCTAATTCGGTGAAATTATTTTTTGAAAGAAGATTTCTTGTTTCTATCATCTATATTGTTCATGTAACCTTTACCAATCCACTGTTTCCATCACTACTTATCAGACATTCTTAGTACCTCAAGAAGATCAATTTATATTATTTCTTACAAGGTCAAAATTTTCTGGTTACCAAAACTCGATGAAGTAGTATACATCATTATTATCACATATGCTTAGGTGTGTATCATCAAGGTCATCCCATTCTATCAAGAGATTTATTTATAACAGATCACCAATTATCTTACAATAGTAATACTTTGATCTCAATTGATCCTAGACAATATTTCTCTCTTTATCCTTACCACGATCGGGGATTCCTCGCATTAACATATACTAACATCAACTTTACCCCAATTCTCCAAAATTTACCTCTTCTAGTGTTACATCTTGTCATAATGATTCAACTACCATATTGTGTGCATTAACTCTTCTTATTTGATTCATCATCTTTTTCTTTATCTCATTTATATCTCATCTTCCTATTGTCATTTATTTCATCTCCGTATGTATATCCTCAATCAATTCAGAATTATAGATGTATAATCATCATAAAATTTTGATCTCAATTTCCACTAATATATTCTTACGGTGGATCGTAATTCTTGTCACATTAATCAAACAACCATTTCAGTTCCAAATTCACCTTCTTAAGATCATAACAATTTTTGTTTTCATTACATTCTACTTGTACACTTTAATCTCATCGTTTCTACTTATATCCCTATTTTCCTCTATCAATCCATAACAATATATTCACATATATTGATGTTATATTCCAGGATACGTCCACCAAGACAATTGCGTTAAATCTTTATCTATCATATCTAACCATATATTATTCCTCATTTCTAAATATCCACAACTTCTGTTCTCTCACATTCTGACAAATCATCATTTTTCTCACTATTTATGTCAGCTTAAACACTTATTAAATGCTCACGTGTATGACTCGTGCACATGCAACTCAAACTAGGGATTAGTTGCTACTGTCTGTTATAACATGACAAAATGCATGTATCTTGACATATATTTCGAAAACGCCCATGTAAGATACTAATTCTGGGCTTTGATACCAAATTGTAGCACCCCACTCTCGCAAGACAGTACCTGACATCCTAAGTGACATCCGAGTACGTATCTCGCAAGGGCAGCATGCTATAACAGACAAACACTTGAACTCGGTATTAAATTTTTTCAAAAAATAGTACAAGTGTATGCGAAAATTTATAATCAAATTCGGGCTTATACTTGTATTTCATAAAACTCAAAATCACAATAATTATTACACTTTGATCAATCTCATTTGTAGAACATTCCAAATTTCGAAAGTTATTACATATCGAAATATTTAAATGCACATTGTACAAAAATTGCGGAATACACCATTTGATACGAAAATAAGAAAACAAATGCAGACACAAACTGATCCCGACCTCTACCTCTTACTTGAATGCCGTGGCTATACTCCCGTTTATCCAACGGGGTAACTCTTCTGAGTTTGAAAAATATTACAAATTTTGGGTGATTTTTGCGAACTCAGTGAGTAACCATCCTCGATGGCTCACTAATCAGATCTGAAAAATTGATGACAAACCTTGTTTTCGGGTTACCTACGTTATCAAACTAATATAGATCATTGATAAAAAATTAAGTCCATTAACAAATACTTTTTGAGTGATGTTGTCTCTTAGGATTAAATGAATAGAAACATGTATTCTAATTACTCTTATTAACCAACAACTTAGATATGATCTTAAGTTTGATTAATTAATAGCTTTAAAAACTAAGAGAACCAGTGAGCAAGACAATACAAATACGATATGTATTTAATCTAGATAATTATCTTTCTTAGAATTTGCCACTTTGGATTAGCAAAACTGAACGTCAAATCCGACTAATCTGGCAGTGAATTAAATCAATCAATTCCTAGTTGCGCACACCCTAGAGATCAATCAATTCAATCATAAAACTTAATATTCATCAATGAAATAAACATTATTCATAAAATCTCACACATACTAAATGATAACGCAGTTTCCTTCAACCAAGAAGAAAGATTTAGCTACTCATAACAGAGGTAAAACTCAGTGGAAAAATAGTAGGACATATTATCTTCATCTCTGCAATTTTTTCAGAAAAAATCCAAAACTCCCAAAACTAGAAAACAACAGAAAAAAGTGAAAAGATTATGTATTTCGAAAGGTCTTCTCTTCTCTCTTATCGTTATCTTTTTCATGTACACTTCCCATAAAATCTAGTAGTAGATCCCCACATAAAAGACAACTTGATTCTCAAAATAATAAAAAATCCTAAGTGTATCGAATATGTTTTCAAATCAGATTCTGCAGATAAATTTTCCCTTTGTACGTGCCCACGGTTAGTTAAAAACTTTTCTGTCAGTTGGGAATTCAAATTGTCTTTGCTTTTTTTGCATCTTTTTTTATTCAAATTCATCTCCCATGTGTTGAAAATCATCTTAAAATAATTAAGAAACAAGTTCATTAATTTTAAATAAAAATTTCAAAACATTGAAGAGATTTATATCCAAAGTTAGCACAAAATTAACAACTTATCAGTTTTTCTCATCATTCACCTTAGATCATTCACCTTTGTAGCCATTGCCTTGAAGTTTCCCTTTATCTTCCTGATTTCCAATAAGTTTTCTAACTTCTCTGATGTGAGCTTAAGAGAGAGTCTAAAGACAAGTCAACTATCGGATGACCTACTTTCATCGGAATCACATCACATAAAACCTTATCATTCTCTGTGCCACCATTTAACATCCTTAAACCCTTTTCGGTATTAACCAATTTTAGTTTTTCTTCGTCAAGTTTAGCTAGTGTAGACATCAATTTCTTCTCTAAGCCATGAATAATGTTCTTTATAGATAAGTTTTCTTCATTCAACTTTTCATTCTTCTTACATGTTTGCAACCATTTTGCATACATTAATTTGTAAGCTTTGTAATAATCTCCTTTTTATCATCTGAACCACTATCATCATTGTCATAATCTGAGATCAAACTTTGAGTTGATTCGTCTGTGTTTTTCTTAAAATTTTTGGATTTGCTCACTTTTTCATCATCAGTTACTTCCTTCTTGGTTATTGTTAAACAAGCAACTGGACTTTTGTTGTACAAAACAACTAATGCAACACTGTTCACAATATCTTCTTCACTACCATATTCACTTTCAGATTCATTCTTGCTTTAAGTACTTGTAAAGGATTTCCCTTTTCTCTTCTTCAAGGTATCATCACATTCTACTTGCACATGTATCAAGCCTTGACACTCATGGCATTAAATTCTCTTTGCTTTTCTTTCACCCTTCTGAGTTTTGACTTGATATTTGAAGTTGTTGTTCGATGAACTCCCACCATTTTGCTTAAATTCAGGTTTATCCTTTTTCACTCTTTTCATCCACTTAGTGAAATTTTGTGTTAACAATACCAGATCCTCATTCTTGTCGGATTCATCTTCTACATCATTTATACCCTTTCCAGTTTCAACTTATAGTGTCAATCCTTTGCTTTTTTCTTGTTTACTCCTCAACAAATTCATTTCGAAATTGGTAAGATTTCCAATTACCTTCTCCATTAACAAGTCGTTAATGTTATGAGCCTCCTCGATTACTGTAATTTTTGGAATAAATCTTGGAGGTAGTGATCTTAGTGTCTTCTTTACCAATTTCATGTTAGAGTATTTCTTCCCAAGCTGATGTGATTAATTTGCTATATCGTGCAATCTCTCATGGAAATCTCCAATTGTCTCACTATCATCCATCTTCAGTTCTTCAAACCTCAGAGCTAATATTCGAAGTTTCGAGCCTATCACAGATTTTGATTCCTCATGTATAGACTGCAAAGTATCCCACACACTTTTTTAGCCCATTTACAGACTCATATCATTAAGAAACGACCTTCATCTATAGCATTAAAGAGGCACACATGGCTTGAGAATTTCTAAATGCTCTATTCTTCAATTCTTGTCCATTCAGATGGTCTTTCAGTACTACTTCTCCCTTTTCATCAGTCATCACTAGATGTTTCCAACCATGTAGCACTGAATTCCATGCCTTTGTTCCCTGTGCCTGAATAAAAACGTTAATACGTGCTTTCCACGCAGGATAATTAGAAGCATCCAACAGCGGTGGCCTGGTAATCGATGCACCTTCTCTTATAGTCATATTTACAAAATGCAAATCTACACCAACTTGCTGTACCAAATTCTGATTTGGTGACCTCTCTCTGATACCAATTGATAAAATCGTAAGGGTGTATTAGTTTCGCAAACTCTTCGATTTACGACAGTCATTTCTAGCACAATCAAAAACTAGAAGAATTAAATGCAACAAAATAAATCAACATCAATATTTGTTAACACAGTTCGGCACACCTTACTTATGTCTGCGGGTCCCACACCCAGCTTAATACTTTCATAAACAAAAAATGATAGTTTTACACAAGTCTTTAATAAGCCGACTCCATTTAACCCTACCAATCGTCCTCAATACCCATGAAAGTGATTCACACCTAATAATAAGACCGCCTCGTGTTAACCCTTAACAGAGGATTTTTCTCAACAATCTTTTAACACAAGAACAATTAATAAATAACTCAAGTGATTAAACAAACACTTCAACACTCAAGAAGACACTTAAGAAAGAAACACATAACAACTTCCTACACAGCCAAGAAATTATGCGCAACTGAATAGTCATACAGGTATCATCACTAGATCTGCAGTTCACGCACACTATCCTTCAGCCCACGATAATACCTTTCAAACATGATTGTTCATGTACCCAATAATTTATTTTCAGCTATCTCCCAATTTTTTGAACACTAAATCCATGTGATTTGCCCATTCACCATCGATAAAAACACACCAAAACACAGACCAAGAAACACTCAAAAGCCTTCCTCAATTCAGCCTACAATAAAAAGGAATGAAATCTCAAATTCACGTTTCACGCATACACTTGCCATAACCATCCAAACGAAAGCATTACCAAGTCACTCACGTGTGTATGTAGTAGAAACATTGCCACGCACAACACATCAAGTAAACGTCCGGCCAAAATCTTCACTAAGTCACTAAAGTTTCAAGTGTAAGATCTGGGTCACGCACACAGTAAGACGCCTTCGACTATCTCCAATTTTCTTCACACCTGGCAACGTCACACACAAGCCTCCCTCAAAGTAATAAAATATTCAGATCAAAGACAACACAACTTTACTCTTCCATTAACCGTCAACACTCACCAGAAAAACCTCACAAAATCACTCATGTGTGTGTTGCACACATGCAGTAAGTCAAAGACAGAAATCTACACGCAGCCTTCACTCAAGCCATCTTGCATTATCCATATCTCAATCATCGTGATCCACACCAATCTTCATTTAAGATAAACTTCTATTTCGCAACAACTCTTATCCAAGAATCTAATTTAAGTAAGAAGTGTTATTTATTTACACCACTTCTTGATTTATATTTTAATCGTTATCTTGAATGCCCAATAATCAAAAATGCCAAAATTAAATAATGAGACATAATAAATATCCTAACAAATGTGTTCTTTTCAATGATAGATAGAGTACAATTTAGCTAGATAAGAATCCCATGTTTCATTCCTGAACCAAGTACATAAGGTAGCAGTACCATTTCATCTGGAGTTTGGTTGAAGATGGTGTTCTATGTTTGGAGAAGGTGTTAGGAGCTAAGAACCTAATGAATATGCTCACTAAAAGGGCGAGTGTGTACAAACTAACGTTGTGTTGGACCTCAGCTGGCCTCTAGTGATTGCATATGGAGGTGTTTGATGCATTAGGTGTGAGTGTGTGATTGATAGTGATGCATAAGCATGTTTTATTTTTTGGTGTCTTCAAGTATTATAGTCTCCAAGTGGGAGGTTGTTGAGTGTGGAGGCTGAAAGAAGAGGAGGAAGGTGTGATTGCCATGGTACGAGTAACAGAAGTCACCACAGTAGGCTTATGGTGGGGCCCACAACCCCTTTAATTAGTTTCATTTTCTTAACGTATTTGCTTATGATATAAATACCTATAAATCTTTTCTAGGACTAACGAGAGGCTATAGAGAGAGATTTGTGTGCCTTATAATCACTATCTACTCACTCTTGACAATTTCTAGTGCATTTTCCTTGTGATTTTTTTCTCAATTCTTGGGTTTCCACGTTAAACTTGGTATTCATTGTTATTGCTTGGTTTTCTTGTTTATTGTTGTGCTTATTGTTGTTGCGTGGGGTGCAACTGGAATTGCCGCAATTCCAACAATCATGATCCTTACAACTTTTTCCTTACAAATATCAGAAAACGTGGCTCAAAGTTGGAAGATGTTAGAGTTTTAGCTATGAAAAACATTTCGATACTAAAAACTTCTTGCTACAAAAATTTATTCACAGTGAAAAGTGAAGTTAAAAATTATTAACTACTAAAACAAAATTGTAGCTAAACAAAAGCAGGCAATAGTCTTTAAAAATCCAAAAAAAATTCTTTTAAGTACTGTTTCAATAGTCCATGATTTTTAAATTGCAGCTAAAAAGTTACTTTTTAACTACAAATTTTAAATTTCATAATCAAAAAGTTACTTTTAAGTGCAAGTTTTAAATTATAGCTGAAAAAACATCATCAAAAGTGATATTTGTTGTAGTGCTCGCGTAATTGCTAGTGTCTTTGTAGAAAAATTCTACTATTTGTAGAAGTTCGGTATTTTCCAGTTTAAAAATACATGTGCATCTGCTTTTTCTTTTGGAAGTAATACACTTACACTTTTTTTTTAATAGAAGTAATACACTTACATGTTTTGTTCGAACTTGAAAAGTTCGATTGATAAAACCTTGCATGTAAAGCAGATTATTTATTGGTCGGTCATTTAGTCACCGTTTAAGCTTTACTCGAAACAATTTTCCTTCAAACCAAAACTTCACATTTCTACTTTAAAATGTCGAGTTAGACACCTTCGACCACAAATATGCAATTAAAAGAACGACTTAAGATACGATGTTAAGTTGTGAAGTGGATAGCCATGTTAATTGTGTAAATCACATGTTTAGACTGCTGTTACTTGACTTCTACGTGTGTATATTGTGTACATTCTGAATTGGACATGTTGAGAAGCATGGATGCAACAAATACATATGCATGATTCTCGAGTAGACAGAGTGGCAGGATCCTTGAAAAAGGATACGTTTGCTGTAGACCCATCCAGGGGTGGGGTGCAATTAGGCTGTGACCATAGTGGACGATTGGTGAAGAGCAGTAATCGGAAAGGTTCAATTTTCCACATTTTCAGAGTCTTATTGCAATATGTTTTCTAATGAGAATCTGTAGCCAGGCTTCGTTCCATTTGAATGGTACCAATTTGGGCTCTAGATTAGCTTTGGAGAGCCAAACCAATTGTTTTATTTGTTTTTTTTTAATCGTTGTCCTAATTACATGGGCAAATGTCCGGTTCAAGTGTACTCTTACCTTCTAGAGATTACATGAGATACTGTTGAGAACAGAATGGAAGATGCAAACACTAAGACAAATTGCAGAAATGGCTACATTTTTAAATTCGTAGCAAAAAAAGAAAAAACTTAGCATACCTCCAACATTAAAACTATTAGCTATGTTTAGAATAGATTATGTTTTATATTCATAGCTAAAAACATATGGTGACATTTTTAACTATAAACTTATCTTCATGACAAATTGTTTTTAGCTGCGAAATATTTTTTGTAGTTAATAATGTTTGGCGATGTTTTTTAACCGTCAACTTATTTTCGTAGCTAAAGACCTTTCGCTATGAAATTTTGTTCCTAGCTAAAGTACATAGGTCCCTTAACTATTAAAAGAAAAAATGAAGTTCATAGTTAAAAAGATTTCCTTACAAAAATATTTTCCTAGCAAAAAAAAAGAACAATAAAAATGACGTCATTTTGATAACTTAAAATCACTCCTCCTTGTATGTTTTCCAACAACTCCTCGATGGTTTTCTCCAGCAACTCTCTTGTTTGTTGCTGACCTTCTTTGTCTTCCAGCAACATCTTTCCGTCTTTCTTTATCATCGAGCAGCTTTGTCGTCAGTTTTCTCTAGCAGCGTATTTTCTCCAACAGCTTCCTCATTTGTCTTCTCCAGTAGTGTGTACATTGCTTCTTCCATATTTAATGTACTTTAAATAATCATTGAAAAGTTAAGAAAAAGATTTGGAAAAATTCTTTGTTTGTAACTTTTGGTGGAGGAATTGTTTATCTAAGCTTTCTGTTGGGAAAAGAGGTGTCGGTCACGTAGCGGCAACAAAACCAGAACCAGTAAACCTTTCCCTGTGTGAACAACCACAACCAATCCAACAAAAACAACAGCCAACAAACTCACCAATGCACGAAATTAAGCAGCAATAAATAAATAACACAGGTAATTTTTATGTGAAAAACCTCCCTCAATGCGAGAAAGGAAAAACTACGGGACCTAGTCCAGTAAAGAAAAACTCAACTATCATCAATCAAGTTACAAAGAGTTTTTCACCTTTAGATATAACTAGAGTCACCACTCAACTCAAAATACAACAATAATCATCAACAAGATGAAAGAATC
>JAOSBM010149024.1:0-12887 GCA_027568955.1 Erythroxylum tenue | reverse complement strand
TTATTCCATTCTCTGTGGATCGACCCCATTTACCACTGTGCGCAATTTATTTTCGTTTGGTGTTTGGGAATTATTTTTGGTGGATTCGACACCCATCAAATGTTGGCGCCGTTGCTATTCACAGCTTCTTTGGATGAAACAGATGTTAAAAGACTACGGGATTGATCAGAATGAGCTGACTATCTTATGCGACAACAAAAGTGCAATAGATATTTCGAAGAATCCAGTTTAGCATTCAAGGACAAAACATATAGATCTTTGGTATCACTTTATTTGGGAGCTCATGGAAAGCAAAACAATCATCTTATCACATGTATCTACGAAAAATAGTTGGCGGATATTTTCATGAAACCTCTTGATGCAGTGAGGTTTGAACTTCTAAGAGGAGCTCTGGGACTCTGTGTCCTACATTACTAGTGTATTTGTTTTTAAAAATTAAAAAAAAAGAAAATAGCAAAAAAAAGGTGTCTTTATCTGAGGGGTTTAAAATCCCTTAATTTTATTTCACTTCTCTCCTTATACCACTGCAACTCTAACAACAACTCCCCTGCATTTGCTCCTTCGAAGCTCCTCGCACGAGTCTGCATGTGCTCCTTCGAAGCTCCACGCACAAAGTCATCATTTTCCCCTTGCATCTGTTCTTCTCATCATTCAGTCTAGCAGTGTTGTGCTTTCTTTCCAGCCGAGCATATCGGTGACTCTTCAACGTTCGGCAATAGTCTAGCCTCTTTCCTCTTCAGTTTTGTCTACCATGACATATCCTACAGTTTTGATTGATGGTGTCTCTCCTCTCATTGACTCAACCTTGGCTATTCTGTTTCACTGTGGACCAAGACCCATTTCAGTACTATTGTCTTTCTCTTCATCTTGTTGACTACTTGATTGTGATTGGATTTGAAAAATTATGGTTCGATACTATTAGGTTGTGATTGAGTTTTACTGGCTTGTAATTGCAATTGAATACTTGACTGTGGGTTTTACCGGTCAAATTGACTGTTTGTGTTGGAAGCTACTGGGTTGTTCCCTGATTTGTTGAATCGAGACTGATAGAAGTTGGAGCCTTCTAATTTGTGAATTGCCTTTTGACTATTTACGGTTGATTTTTGCTTGCTTATTGTTGACTACTGATTGATAATGGTTGGAGTAATTGGTTGTGGTCAATCACTATGGGAAAGAATAAGGAGAAGGTTCTGTCTTCGGTTTCTGAGAAAAAGGCAGCGGCTCCAACACGACTCTCAAGTCGTTTACTATTGAATTTGACATCTGGCAGAAGTTTTACCAGGGTTGGGTTGTCTTCGGTAGCTCCAATTGATATTCCTGACATCCAGGATCAAGATGATCGACTTTATGATGTTACTCGAATAATACAGTCTATGATTGAAGAATCTGATACGGATTCTAACTCAACTCCCGCAGCATTTGCACCATCACCTGCACCTCCACCGACTTCTGCTACGCGTACAAAGGTGAAATGTTGGAAGACAGTACGACTGCCTCATCATCGTTTTTTTACCCGATTAAAAGTGGATGAAGCCATCTCTTTCAAGTTTTACACATCTACAGCAGAACAGAAATGGAGTACCCTCAAGGATGTTGGATTTGTTTTTGATCGACTGATAAACTTGGATGACTTTCAGCAACATGGATTGCATACTCTACTATTGGAGCGCACTTTATTGCAAGCTTCACTTCTCCCGAACCATTACGACTCCGAATTGGTAATGGAATTCTATTGCAATTTAACTTATGATATTTTTAATGTGGATGCTGTGTCTTATGGGGTTTGATAACGTGATTGGTGATTCGCTTTATGATGATGAGTCGACTGTGTCGCATGACCTAATAGCTACGGTTTTAACTGGTGGTAAATTGACTTCCTAGCCATCCAGTTTTGTTCTTCGATCGTCGATGCTGACTCAAAAATACTTTGTGATTTTTAAGTTGATTGAGGCAAATTGGATGCCAAGTATGCATGTTGTGACTATCTATCTGGCATAGGCCAAGTTACTTTATGCGATTGGAACAGGCATGAAATGCTGGCTATTGAAATTAAGCCACGTTCTCTACTATATTGTCCATGCTTGATCTCATAGTTTTTGTAAGCTAATGAAGTTCCTAGGAATGAGTCAAGCATGCTTGAGTTGGTGGCATTGATGAATATATCTCCTCAGATTTTTTGGCAACCACGGGTGGTAGATTTGCCATATGCCACTTCGGGTCCCTCCAATGCCATGGGGACATCTACTGTTAATCCTCATGTAACTTTATTTTCTGAAATTGAGAGGATTGAAGGTATTATTCAAGTAGCTGCTGACTACTCAACATAATTTGAAGCAGCGAGTTCAACTTTTTGGTATGTATTGTCCCAAAGGGAGAAAACAGTTAAGATAAGTCTGTAATTTTTTTCTTCACTGTGTTTTGTTGACTGAAGTTGACTTATATGTAATATGTCATTAAATATTACATTGAGGGGGAGCATTGTAAATTTCATCATTATATGTCCAATTATGTTTATTCATGTGGCGTATTAGAGTTACGACAAAATGCCAAAAAGGGGGAGATTGTTAGGATATATGACATATATCTTTTATTTAATTTTGGCATTTTAATTAGACATATAGGATATATTACATATTGGATGGATTTGTATTGGGATGTTATTGCAGTAAATATTAATGAAGCAATTGAAATGGTGGTGTTGAAGTGGAACTCTCAGTGGTTGTATGGTTTAATAAGGACTCTTATCAAACGAGGGATTTGTGGATATCTTCAATCTATGGTACATATGTGGTATTGAGTTAATGTGGGAGTATGTGGTATAAGGGAGGTGTATGTCAATACGTCAATGGACTGTTGTGTTTTGGTTATTGGAATATTGTAAATTGCATGGTCAAGATGGACATCTTTTTGACTTCGTTGAGTTCATGTCATATATGCCAAGAGTAGTAGCTGTCATGAATCTCTACAGGAAGTGTTGCCCACATATTTGATTTATGATAGAAGTCTATCAAAACACACAAGTTGAGAAGAAAAATAGTGCAGTGTTTGCGGCAACTGCATACATTTGTGAGTTATTGAAGTCGTATGGGTTATGTGTCTATGAAGAAAACATCTTGCTTGCTGCGTATGTTAATTAACACAGCTGATTAACGTGTTTTTAGTGGGTGAGCCACGGTGAAGTTGAATTGTTAGTAAGGTGAATATCATCTTCGGTGATGTGGGTATTGGCTATTATTTGAAGCAACATCGTGACTTATTCTTGTGAAGAAAGAATCAGCTATGGAGAAGAGTTTAAGTTGGATTATTTCGAGAAGATAAATCCATAGGGAAGTCTTTCTGTTGTCTCAAGTATTTTGTTTTTTAATTCTCAATTGATTAAATACTTGAGCTATTTTTATTTATTATTGTTTTGAGTGAAAGTAGTTAGAAAAATCCTCTGGCGAGGTTAACAAGATTCGGTCGTGTTATCGGGTGTAAAAATCTTTCACAGGAAGTGAGGTTGAGAGATAGTTACAAGAATTGAGCGATGTGGCTCTAGGGTGATCTTGTGTAAATCTATTATACTTCTGTGAAAGTTATTAATCTGGGTGAGGACCCCGCAGACGTAGGCAGAGTATGTTGAACTGCGTTACCAAATTTTTGGTGTTCTTATTACTTTGTTTTTGCTTGATTTTAATGTGTTCGTGTAAAAAGGAGTTTACGGAAAGTAGGCAAAACAATTAAAACTCTCATTTTCACAAGCAATTAAGAAGCATTTGATATAGTACGAAACCACGCATGAAGTAGTAAAGCATGGCTGGAAGTTTTGGTGTGACTTGGTGTCTTGATCTATAGCTGAATAAAAAGTCGTGTGAGAGGTGCCAAGCTTTTGTGCAACATACGTTGGCGTTAAGTTGTTGGTGTAGCATTCACGTGTACCAAACGTTCACGTACAGGTAGAGTTTAGGTGATTTTTGTTGGTGTAGGTTGACGTACATATATCATTCTTACAGGTGTGGCCTTGCGTGGGAGTTTTGGAAAATAAATAGTGAGCAGTGGCATTGCGTGTGTTGTGCACAGTGGCCTTGCATGGGTTATGGGTTCATGTCTTCATATATACCGTTGATTTTGTAAAAGGAGGTGTGGGCGTTAATTAGTCTAAGGTTTTTGTAAGACACACAATTGTGTTTATGAGTGAGCAGTGTGAGTGCCTTGGGCATTGTGTGGATTGATGGTTTATTCATGAAGATGTAGGCTATTTTTTTGTATTTTTTTTGGTGGTGTGTTCCTTGCTTGATTGATAACAATTAAAGAGTGCAGTATGTATTTTCTAAATGGGATGTTGGACTGTCATCCCTGTGGAGAGGCTCCCGGTTGGACTGATTGTTGTTGCGACAACTTCTAGATTTATTTCAGTGGAGTCGAACCTTTCGAAAAGTTGTTCTTCTCTTTTATCTTAAATATATTATTGTTTTGTTCTTAGTTGATTGATCACTTGAGTTATTTTTATTAATTATCTGTTATTAAAAGATTGATTGAGAAAATCCTTTATTGAGGTTAGTACGAGGCGGTCATACTATTGGGTGTGAAATTCTTTCATGGAAAGTGAGGTTGAGAGATAGTATTAAGGTTTGAGTGGTGTCGGCTCAGTAAAGCCTTAGGTAAATCTATTGTACTTCGGTAAAAGTTATTAAGCTGGGTGAGGGCCCCGCAGATGTAGGCAAAGTGTGTTAAATTGCGTTACCAAAAGTTTTGGTGTTTTTATTATTTTGTTTGATTGTTTTTATTTTTCGTTTGTGCTAGAGACATCCACAGTAAAATTGGAAAGTTTGCGAAACTACTACCCCCTTCAGTTTTTCAATTGGTATCAAGTTGGTGCAAATCTTAGTTTCACAAGCATAGCCATAAGAGAAAGAGCATCAATTATCAGGCCACTGATGTCAGACGGTTGCAATTATCCTGTATGGAAATCACAGATAAGAGTCTTTATTCAGGTATAGGGAACATGGGCATGGAACTCGGTGGTATATGGCTGGACACATTTGATGATTACTAACGATAAGGGAGAGATAGCTCTAAAAGATCCATTTGAATGGACAAGAGCTGAAAAAGAAAGAACAATTGGAAACTCACAAGCATTGCATGCAATTTTCAGTGCTATTGATGAAGGATGCTTGTCAATGAATTCGGAAGTGAAGAAGAAGTTGTGAATAGTGATGTGTTAGTTACTTTGTACAACAAAAGTCCAGTTACTTGTTTAATAGTAACCGAGAAGGAAGTAACTGAAGACGAAAAAGTGAGTAAAGTGAGAAATTTCAGGAAAAACGCAGATAATTTAGCTCAAAGCTCAATCTCAGATTATGACAGTGATGACAGTACTTCAGATGATAAAAAGGAAGGTATTTATAAAGCCTATGAGCTAATGTATGAAAAATGGGAGAAAACATGTAGGAAGAATGAAAGGTTGAAGGAACAGAACTTCTCTATGAAGAATGCTATTCAAGATTTAGAGAAGAAATTTTTGTCTATATTAGATGAGATTGGTGAAGCTAGAATGAAATTAGTAAGTACCGAAAAGGGATTGAGAATGTTGAATGGAGGCACAGACAAACTAGAAAAGTTAATGGAAATTGGTAAGGATAAAGGGGATCTTCAAGGCATTGGCTATAATGGTGAGTTCTCTAAAGTGAATGAGGAGAAAAATAATATGTCCAGATCTATCCGAGAAGAAGAAACATCGAGAAAGAATCGAAGGTTTGTACCCACATGTCATTTTTGTGGAGTTATCGTAGACATATGGCCGAAATGCTACAAGATGTTATAAATGATGTTTCAAAGGGGTCAGAATTGAAAATTTAGACACTCTCCATTAAATTTCCAGCAGTAACCCATGTTACCGAAGCACATTTGGATTAGAAAGGGTTAATTACAGACACAAAGACATTATGAAGGAAAAACAAGAAGTTGTCTAGATTCATAGTTAGTTAATGTTTGTGAAGAAACTGTTCAGACAATGGATAAATTAGTTACTTTAGAAGAAGAAACTAATGACAAAGATAATATGACGAGGAATAAGGCTAGGCTTGAATTTCTTCGAGAGGGACAGGAATTGTGTGCTTTACATTTTTGAAGTATTCTTTTGTGTTGTTAAAAAATATGATATGTAAAAAAAAAGATTTTTCTTTAGTTCTTTAGTTTTTATGTTGCCATTGTCATCTCATGTTTTTGGTAGAATGCAATGTGACTTCTATTTGGCTCCACCGAAGACTCTTCAGCTCTCTCATCAGTGTGTGTCTCTCTTGGGTATCTCTCTCTCTTTTGGGCATATCTCTTAGTTTTTTGAATGGTGGTATTTTGTCTTCATGGCGTGCTTATGATTCTTCCGTTGCACCTATTGTTGATTATTATGATTATGTGTTTTGATATTGTTTTGTCTCACGGGGGAGACATCAGATTGTTTATGGTGAATGTTCCATTCAGTGGGAGATTTCAAGTTATATGTGTGACTATTCATCATGCTTTTTGGCATCTTTTTGTCCCAAGGGGGAGAAATTTAGATGATTGGATAAACTTGATGTTCTTTGAAACTTGATGTTTAATTAAGGGTGAGTTTTTGTCATATGAATTGTGAATTTGATATTTATATGTCCGATTATGTTATATAGGGGGAGTTTCATATTTGTGATAAACAATGTCAAAAAGGGGGAGATTGTTAGGATATATGTTATATATCTAAGTAATTAGTTTTGGAATTATTTATTAATTAGACATATATGATATTGATTGGAGTTTGAATTGGATTCAAAAAGCTATTGGGGATAATCTTCTAGTTTTGATAGAGTTCTATCTCTAATTGATATGCATCATGGCAAGATGTGGTGTGGATCATGTGTGTGTGTGGCCAAGGGGGCTTTTGAATGTGCAGATAACGTTGCTGGAATATTAAAAAAATAGGCGTGGTTGATGGGTTATGGATGAAGAGTGGTTTCTTCCTATTTGTGCTTCCGTGACTTAGCTGATGATTGGTGCACATGCGTTGCTGATTTTTTGGCCAAGGAAATTACATATATGCTGATCACGCCAACCTGAGTTTTTGATGTGAATGCTGCATTTTTCTCTTATGCTTCAATCGTGGGTGTTGAATAATAATGTGAAGGCAAAACCATCAATCCCAGTGCACTAGTTGCAGGCACATTACCAATTTGTTATATTTGCTTCTGATGGACTTTAGGATCGTGCAAGAAATTAAGAAGCAGTTGATATAGTACGAAACCATGCACGAAGTAGTGGAGCACGACTGGAAGTTTTGGTGTGACTTGGTGTCTTGTTCTATAGTTGAATAAAAAATCGTGTGAGAGGTGCCAAGCTTTTGTGCAGCGTACGTTGGCATTAAGTTGTTGATGTATCATCCACGTACACCAAGCGTTCACTTATCGGTAGCGTTTAGGGGATTTCTATTAGTGTAGGTTTACGTACATATAGCATTCTTAAAGGTGTGGCCTTGCATGGGGGTTTTGGAAAATAAATAGTGAGTAGTGGCCTTCCGTGGGTTGTGAGTTCATGTCTTCATATATACCGTGGATTTTATAAAAGGAGGTGTGGGCATTAATTGGTTTAAGGATTTGGTAAGATACACGATTGTGTTTATGAGTGAGCATTGTGAGTGCCTTGGGCATTGTGTGGATTGATGTATTATTATTGAAGACGTGGGTTGTTTGTTTGTACGTTTTTTAGTGGTGTGTTCCTTACTTGATTGATAATAGTTAAAGAGTGCAGTATGTATTTTCTGAATTGGCGATTCAAAGCTCTGTATAGCTCATGTTGGACTGTCATCCTTGTGGAGTGGCTCATGGTTGAACTGATTGTTGTTGAGACGACTTCCAGATTTATTTCAATGGAGCTTAACCTTTCGAAAAGTTGTTCTTCTCTTTTATCTGAAGTGTATTATTGTTTTGTTCTTAGTTGATTGATCATTTGAGTTATTTTTATTAATTATACGTTACTAAAAGATTGATTGAGAAAATCCTTTGTTGAGATTAGTACGAGACGGTCATACTAGTAGGTGTGAAATTGATTGAGAAAATCCTTTGTTGAGATTAGTACGAGGCGGTTGTACTATTGGGTGTGAAATTCTTTCACGGGAAGTGAGGTTGAGAGATAGTGTCAAAGGTTGAGTGGTGTCGGCTCAGTAAAACCTTGGATAAATCTATTGTACTTTGGTGAAAGTTATTAACCTGGGTGAGGGCCTTGCATACGTAGGCAAGGTGTGTCGAACTGCATTACCAATTTTTTGGTGTTTTTATTATTTTGTTTTGATTGCTTTTATTTTTCGTTTGTGCTAGAGACGTCCACGGTAAAATTGGAAAGTTTGCGAAACTACTACCCCCTTCGGTTTTTCAATAAGCACTTCAAATAGATTATCCTGCTATCTTGTTATACGCATCCGCTCATGGTAACATGTAAAATTTAAAGTTTAAAGAAAAAGAAAAAAGACTTCTTCTTAGTTTTTTTAAAGAAGAATTCTATAATAGTAGGATGGATCTTTAATGCAATGGACCCTTCATTGAGATTTTTTATCGTATATAGAGAATGAGAAGAATATATGGGAAGACTCGATGGAAAGATTCCCTATTGATAATGATATGAGGATGCGCCAATTGAAGAATGATATTGCTAATTGTAAGCAGTTCAGACAGATTGTCATAAGTTACGATATGGGGAATTGACAACCGTGTGAGAAGAATTGGTAGGACATACCAAGAATCATATTTGCGTGTGCTCAAGATGCTCGTGTGATGTAGTGGCAGAGTTAGACCAGAAAAGAGAAATGGAGAAATCCTGTCAGTTTTTAATGGGTCCAGATGATATAATATTTGGGACGACACATTTCAATATCTTGAGCGTGGTTCCATTCCCGAGCCTAAATCACGCTTACTTGATGATCTTGGCTAAATAATGCCATAGAAATATGGCCAAGGCATTGGGCTAATGCTCTGAAACCATGAACTTTAAGGTGTAGGCAGGGTTCTACTGGTCTAACAACTGGGGGAGTTGGAAAAGCAAAACGAGCAGAGATTAATGACCTTACAAATTGGGAGTGGGAAGCCTTACGAAGTCTGCTAAACAATCAGGTGACTAAGTAGAGGGGATTGAAGAACTATGTCACATATACTATAAGATGTATAGCCCCTATATTGGTTCATTCGTCTAATTTAAGTTCTTATGTATGCCTTACCCTTTAGTACATTATGTGAATTGTGATAATTTTTCTTTGTAACAAAAGAAATTTTTTGGCAGCTATTACTATAAGAAAAGAGTTAACCTGTGTTTCCAGATTAATGAAAGAAATGCATTTGCAGAAAGCAATGCGGAAAGAAATTTAAGTCCTAAAGAACAATGGTACGTGCATTTTAAAAAACCTTTCCTCTTGAAAGGGGGTTGTTAGATGCAAATGAGTATACAAGATCAAGTATAACTCAGATAGAACAATTGAGAGATATAAACCTCGTTTTTATAAAGTAGAGAATAATCTTCTATAATAGTAAGAAAAAAAGTAGAGAATATTTTTATTTGATTCATTGTAACTTGTGGGTTATTTTTTTCTTACAGTTATAGATGATTATTCTTATACGGTATGGATATATTTATAGGCCGTAGGCTTCGAGAATGTCAACCACCATCGTATTTAAAGAACTATGTCACACATATTCTAAGATGTATAGCGCCTACATTGGTTTGTTCGTCTAATTGAAGTTCTTATGTATACCTTATCTTATAGTACATTATATGAATTGCGATAATTTCTCTTTGCAACAAAGAAAATTTTCGGCAGTTATTGCTATGAAAAGGAGTCAACACATTTTTTTCAGATCAATGAAAGAACTGCATTTGTAGAAACAATGCAAAAAGAAATTTAAGTCCCAAATAACAATGGCACATGGATTTTAGCTGACCTTCCTCCCAAAAGGAAGTTGTTAGATGCAATAGTATACAAGATCAAGTATAACTCAGATAGGACAGTTGAGAGATATAAAGCTTGTTTGGTTATTCTAAATAACAAACAAGTTGAGAGATTGGCTTATAATAAGATTTTTGTACTTTTTGCTAAGATGGTCAATAACCACATAATTTTAATCATTACAGTTGCTAAAAACTGGGAATTACATTGATGGAATGTCCATAACACCTTCGACTATGGTGATCTAGCTAAGAAGGTATATATGAAATTGCGTACTATGTTCTCGACCCAATCTTATGGTAAGGTTTGTCACCTTCAAAATTCACTTTATAATTTAAAACAGGCTCCTCAATGCTATTTTATGAAATTGATCATAACAATGAAGAATTATGGTTTCCAATAGTCCTACTAGGACTATTCTCCATTTACCTATCTTCACAAAGGAAACTATTTGTATATGTTAGTCTATATCAATGATCTCATTATTCTAGAAGTGATATGGGAGGGGGGGGGATACATTAATTTAAGAATTATTGTATAATTTTTTTCACATGAAAGATTTGGTGGTGGTTTTGAAATATTTTCTTACGATTAAAATGGCAAGGAGTTGTCAAGGGATTTTTAAGCCAATATAGTATATGTTAGACACCATTGTTGAATTTGATTTGTTGGGTAGTCATCTTATTGTTTTTATGGAAAAGAACCACAAGTTAACATTATCTAACATCACACTTCTTCATGATCTAGAGCCTTATTACCTTCATCTCATTAAACAACTAAATTTCTTGATTTTCACTACGCTCGAGTTATGTTATTATGTTCATTTATTGGCCTAGTTCATGCAGCAATTGCACATTGGGAAGCCGTTGTACATGTTATACAATATTTGAAAGGTAATTTAGGTCAAGGGTTTTTACCTTGCGCATATGGTGATCTTCATCTCTATGCTTTTTATGACTTTGACTAGGCTGGTTGTCCACTGACTTACCTATTGCTAACATGATACTTTGTCTTACTTAAAAACTCTCCAATTTCTTGGAAAACTAAGAAACAATATACAATATCTCAGTCCTCAATAGAATTAGAGCATTATTTTGTGACAACTACAAGTTATGAACTGAAATGGCTAAAAGGTTTATTATTAACCCTTAGGATGCCACATTTTGCTCCAATGCAATTATCTAATGACGTTGAGGCTGCCATGCATATTATGGCTAATATAATGTTTCATGAATGCATTAAGCATATTGAAGTTGATTGTCAATTTTTGTGAGATGAAATTCATGTGGAGAATGTTGCCACAACTTCTATGCATTCATGTAAGTAACTTATCGGCATCTTTACCAAAACAATAGGCAACAACTAGTTTGATTACTTTCTTCCTAATTTAGGCATTAAAGGTATTCACGCATTACTTGAGGGGGAGTAATAGTGTATGTATATTTTAGGCAAAATTTGGTGTACATATATTTTTTTCTCTATAATTTGTATTCGATTAGTCGTGATAGTAATCGATTGGTTTAGGAATCTGGAGAAGGTGTAGGGTGTGTATATTATACTTTGCTCATCTTACTAGATGATATAAAACTCTTTATCAACTTGGAAGATTTAGTTGAGAGGCAATGATATGATGCTTCTTTATGTATAAGAAATCAAGCAACTCATTATCGGTGGGAAGCATTGAAAAGCAGGCGAAAGGTTTCAAAAATAATTATCAATGTCTTCTTTGCTCATGTTAATCTTGTTAGTGATGTTATTAGGTAGGTGGTGGTTGTTTTATATTGTTGTGAATGAAAATTCAATGGAGGAGTTAATTAGTTAACGAGATTCTTGAAGAACATTTATATAGATATATATATATAGTAGTGATATAGAGTTCACTTAATCCCATTAGTATTAACATTCCTATCTAATTAAAATTAAGATTTCTTAATCCAATTAACATATCGTTAACATCCTTTAATTAAATTAAAATTAGAATTTATTAATCTTACTATAATTAACATATCATTACAAAATCACAAAATTTGATTTTTATGACTTGTTTGCTTAAAAACATGGTTAAAAATATAGTGGTGTTAGGAAATTAACATTATATATAATCAAAAAATTACACAAATATTAATTTCTATCCTTTGTGAAAAGTATATATAGTCAGACTACTTGTACTGTTATTCTAAAGAAATCATTTTATGCAGGATGAAATTCATGTAGAGAATATTGCCATAGTTTATGATAATTCGTCTAAGTAATTTTGTAGCTAAGTTGAGATTTATGAAAGACATAGGAAGGTGTTGGTCATTGTTAGCATTCTTAATTCATTGTTTTTACAAAAAGAATCGGTTGGATTTGGATTTGATCCAAGACTCCCACGGATGATCCAAACTACATAGTCTAGGATTCCAAAAACGAAAAACCAGGAAAAGGTTTCAGACAACACGTGACCATTCTGATACCTGTTTCTCAAATATGTGAGAGCTGAAGTCCGTGAATAAGAGTCCTAACACGCTGTAGGCCCATGGAGAAAAGGACTGATCAAGTACACCACTGAAAAGTCTCGTCGTGATGCATGGGCAACTAGTTCCTTCATCGAAGAAAAGAAGGAAATGTTGAGCACTTCCAAAAGTCATCGCAGCGTGCCAGGACCTGTTCTACTATTCTACTACATAAACAACAAAGGCTTTAGATAAGGACACCTTTGGACTGTTCCAAAATGACACTGATATAAGTAGGTTTTAGGAAATGTTCTCCTTGAATAATCACTCGCATTATTGCTCCTTACTTGTCAACAGAAATTGATTTGGCTTTCTTTCTCTCCAATCCAAATTGGACCCTTCAAATCCCTATTGATAATGATATGAGGATGCGCTAATTGAAGAACGATATTGCTAATTATAAGCACTTCAGACAGATTATCCTATTATCTTGTTGTAAAATTTAAAGTTTAAAG
>JAOSBM010148998.1:0-12895 GCA_027568955.1 Erythroxylum tenue | reverse complement strand
TAAAATCTAATTAGTTAATTAAAATATAATTAATTACATGATTAATTAAAATATAATTAAAATATAATTAATTAATTAACATCTAATTAAAATCTAATTAATTAAAATTTTAATTAAATATAATTAAATTGTAATTAATTAAATTGTAATTAATTAATTAAAATATAATTAATTAATTAGTTAATTAAAATATAATTAATTAAAATATTATTCATTAATTACTTAAAATATAACATCATTTGTATTATCAGATGAATGTAAATTGTATTAAACTATGTTACTTGATTTTACTGTAGCAACGAAATGGTAGATATTATGGTTGTGTCGATAAATTGCACAATATTTTGGATAATTAATCTATATTTTGAAGATATTATGTAACTAACGATATGTTGATGCAAGAGAATACTAGAGTATTTTTTCTTCAAGAGCTATTGGAAAGGAAAATCGCAAATTGATTAAGATTTTAAATATTATGTCATTATAATTAGGGTGCATAAATTAAAAATAATTATTTAAAATATATTTAAAATTTTCTATAAAACAAAATTTTAATAAATTTATCAAAATAATTTTAATAAATTTTTATTTCTTAATATTTTTAACAAACCAGCCGTCATCAATAGTAATGGTAATCATTCCTTCACCTTAACCAACCATAATAATTATAATGATTGTATCCATTCTCATTCCTCACTATATTTATTCTCATTTTCATTCTCATTGTCCTCTATGAACCAAGCGCCACCTAATTATAATGTGACATAATTAAAATGAAGGATTTTGGCAATTGTTTTTAGTAGTGGGATTATTCGCTATTCCTATCATGTAGATGAAAATTGGAAAAAAACTCTCAATTGTTTACTGTCTGTTTCACGTAAATTACCTAAACAATCAGTCACTCTTACGAAGATCACATCCACGCCAATTAGTACAAGGCCATTGAATGAGCTTCACAAAAACTGTTAAGGACTCACTACCAATAACAACCTGTTTGATTCAAGTTTTAGAATAAATATTTAATAGAATAGTTATTCTTAGAAATAGAATAAAATAAGTATTTCTTTGTTTGATTTAAGGAATGAGATAGAAAAAGAATTTCTATGTCAATACTGAATTTGAAAATATAAAATTGAAATAACAAAGAAATAATTAACAAAAAGATCAAAATACCTTATTATTATTATTATTTTTCTACTTATTATTATTCTTATTGTTATTAAATTTATCAATTATTTCTAATTCTATTTTATTATTAAATTTCTTATTATTATTAATTTTCTGCTTCTTCTATTTATTACTACTATTATTATTATTATACAAAATTAATTTTCTTATTATTTTTAATTATCATTATTATACAAAATTAATTTATTATTATTATTAATAATAAATTCCTTATTATTATTAATTTTCTTCTTCTTTTATTTATTTATTATTATTATTATACAAAATTAACTTTCTTCTTCTTCTTCTTCTTTCTTCTTCTTATTATTATTATTATTATTGTTGTTGTTGTTGTTATTGTTGTTGTTGTTGTTGTTGTTGTTAACTTTATTATTCTTCTTATTATTAATTATTCTTATTATTATTAATTATTATTATAAATTTTCTACTTATTATTATTCATATATACTACTACGACATATTACTTTTGTCCTGAAAAGCGTGTAAAGCCCTTGAATTACTCCATCAAAATGAAAATGTTATAAGATAGTGCTGCATGCAACCAACAACCCAACCTGGTTGTGTTACCTTCCAAGGCCAAAGCTTTGGATAATATCTAAGTGAGTAGTAACCATAAGTAAAGGTGTTCCTTTTGGTACGCTTGATTAAACAAATCATGATTAATAGGCAAGTATAAATAAGGGCTTCAATGTGATTCTTCAATAGATAAGAATTACATAATCTATATTCAATCATCCATCTTCTCTGATGGCTTTGAATGTTTTATGAACTTCTGCCATCTTTGCTTGTTTTTCTCAGTCATATTAAAATTTTGAGAAAATTTTTTGAGCCCCTGTCTAATTGCTCCAAGATTAACCCCATTCCCAACCAAGATACTGTTAGAAATATTTATATGTGGACTAATATAATCACAACATTAATTCCATATGCCTAACTACAATCGAATTGCCTAATGTATATTTAATAACCATAATGGGATGGTTAATTTGCTAATTACATTTGAGACACATGGTAGTACCCTAATAACTATATGTTGGCCCATTAAACTATAGTTAATATCATCCATTAACAATGAGACAATTAGCTCATTCTACCCCTTAGGTAGAACATGTCATAATATATGACATAAGGTGAGATTGTTGAGTGTGTAACATACATTGTGTGTGTATTGGGTGTGAAAAAGAACAAGGTTCTTCTACCATTATTCTCTCTTGCACAAGGTTGTATTTTTCTCTTTGATAGGTTTTGGAGAAGCATGGAGAGGGTTCAAGACATACCAAATGTTGGAGGTATGATTCTATTATTTTGTTATGCTCTAAATAAAATGTGACCTTGGTTGGTTAATGTGGTTTAATACTACATTTATTATAGCAATTGGTATCAGAGCACTAGGTTATTTGATGTTAGGGCTTGATTTTTCGGTTGTTCAAAGCTTTTTCGGTTAAAATCGTTTTTCCTCTAAACAACTTCGAAATGATGAGTTATTGGTTTAGAAAAGATTCTTGGCTATTATTGTTGTGTTTCACCTCTGTTTTGGACAAAGAATCGCGATTTTTGGATAAGTTTTTCGTGTTTTCTTCCATGGCCGAAATGGGTTTGATGCTTTCATTTTTTTAGCACATTTGGTTGAAATGGATATGGGAAATCCATAGAGCGTGAAAAATGGAAGAAAACGCCTAAAAATCGTCAGAAAGGGAGGTTAGAAGAGGGAGTTCCATCCGGGTCAAACTGACGGGTCGACCTGCCGACCCCACTGGAGGTCAGGGACGACGCATACAACATCGTCCCACGCTAGGGCTGCGCACCGGTCGCGTGGGTCACCTGCGCGCCCAACCCTACCCGGAGTTTTGAATTTTGTTTTATTTTTATTTTTAAAAAATATAAAAAATTTTGACTCTTTTTTGGACCCTTTTTCTTATGTTTTGCTCCAAATTTTATTTCTAATTTTTCCCATATGTTTATGCATAAGATTAGTTAGTAATTTTATTTGACAATTCTAATTGTTTTAATCTTGTTATGGCATAAGCATTTTTTGTTAACAATAGTTAATGCTTATTTTTACCTGTCGTAGAATTGAGCATGTGAAACTATTTATGATGAGGAAATTTTAAATATTAACGCATATTTAAAATTTGTATTTTTCCTCTAAAATAACGTTAAGATCCATACAAGTAATTAATTGTCCTGTCAATAATTATTGCTTAGTAGGATGCTTAAAATGGTGAAGAAATTTTATTAAATATTATGAACCGCACAATTTTTCTATCCTTTCGACAATATATTGATAATTTTGGTTGTGATATTTTAATAAATTGTTCTTACTTGTGAATGAGTTCTATATTTATTTAAGGAACTCTAACATGAATGTTATAATTAATTTTGAGAAAAAGAGCATTAATTGCATGATTTTGTTTTAAAATGCATATCATAGTTATTGCTCTTGGTTCTCATTCAACTTTGAGCAATCCGAGAGTCTCTGCTATCCTGATGTTGAATGGAACGAACCATATGCAGTGGGTTGAATCTCTCATGATAAATTTGACCATCATGCGAGTGGACTTGACCTTGAGAATTGATCCACCACAGAAACCTACTGATGATGCTAATGAGAAGGAAAGGAAATCTTATGAAGAGTGGGAGTACTCTAATCGATGCTGTTCGATGATTATGAGATATCACATGGATGAATCCATTCGTGATAGTATTCCCGAGGCCCACAATGCAAAGGATTTTCTTGCTGCTATTAAGAAGAAGTACATAAAGTTCTCAAAGAATGAGAAGAATGAGTACTTAAACATGCTTCATCACACCATTTATGATGGTGCAAATGATATTAGGGCCCACATCGACAAGCTCATGGGTTGCTACCATAAGCGTAAGGCTATGGATGTGGACCTTGGTGAGGACTGCATGGTATGGTTTGTGATGGGGACTCTTCCCTTTAAATTTGACTCAATTAGATCTAGTTATAATGCTCAGAAAGAGCAATGGACTGTTGAGGAGATGACTGCTATTCTTGCCAAGGAAAAGGATGATATGAAAAAGGGAAGGGCAAGAAGCATCTCTATGATGATGGACCATGGCAATTATCAAAAGAGAAAGTTCACTTCTAATAGCTCAGGTGATCAGAAGCTTGTCAAGAAGAAAGTTGTCGGTGCTAAAGGAAGTGGACAGGCGAGTACATCTTCTGTTAGTCAGAAGAACAAGCTCTTTAAAAGGAAGTGCAACTTTTGTGAGATTTTTGGGCACAAGAAAGCTGATTGTCAAAAACTTAAAACTCATTCAGAGAAGAAAGGTAACTATCTTGTGATGGTTTGTTTAGAGTCAAATGTTATTGATGTTCCCTTAAATACTTGGTGGTTAGATACTGGAGCAACAATTCATGTTACGAATTCCTTGCAGAAACTAACAAGTCGAAGAAGGCCAACTAGATCTGAGCAGTATGTATAAATTGGAGATGATACCAAAGTTAGAGTTGAATTTTTTTGGGACAGTTGAACTACAGTTAAATAAAGGGCATCTTTTGGTGTTACATGATGTCGCTTATTTACTCTCTATTAGGAGGAATTGGATTTCTGTATCTATTTTGGATAGACTAGGTTATAGTATTCTTTTTGGAACTGGAAAATTGACTTTGTGTCGTGACCCTCTTTTGGTGGGAAATGGAAATTTATGTGAAAGTTTATTCAAACTTGAGTTGCATGATTGTGTACTGTTGCTTCTTCCTCTTCTCTTAATGCTGTTACTGGTTCCAAACATATGAGGTTGGATTTGAGATCTTCTATATTAGGGCACAAACGTTTAGGCCATATTTCTAGAGACATAATGGAGAGGTTAGTAAAGGATGGTGTACTACAGGATCTTGATTTTTCAGATTTCATTGCCTGTGTTGATTGTATTAAAGGGAAGTTGACTACCAAGGTTAGAAAAAGCAAAATAGACAGGAGTTTAGAATTGTTAAAGTAGATTCATACTGATATTTGTGGACCACTTATTCCACCTACTATGGGTGGTTATAATTTCTTCATCACTTTTATTGATGATTTTTCCAGGTATGGCCATGTGGAGCCCATTCGTCAAAAATCTGAATATTTAGAAGCATTTAAGATTTTCAAGATGAATGTTGAGCTTCAAAAAGGGAAGAAAATCAAGGTAGTTAATTCTGAAAAAGGTGGAGAGTATTATGGGCGTTATGATGAGAGTAGGAGGAATCCAGGGCCTTTTGCTAGATACTTGCAAGAATGTGGTATTGAAGTAAGCTATACAATACCAGGGACACCTCAGCAGAATGGAATCGCTGAAAGAAGAAATCGCACACTTCTTGATATGTTGCGGTGTATGTTGATTCATTCTAGTTTGCCTATATTTTTGTGGGGTGAGGCATTGAAGACAATAACTTATATCTTGAATCAAGTACCTAGCAAATCAGTTCCAAAGACTCCATATGAGTTATGGTCAGGCAAGAAACCAAGCTTGCGCCATTTTCATGTTTGGGGATGCAAAGTAGAAGTGAGGCCCTATAATCCACAATCAAAGAAGCTTGATCCGAAAACTATTAGTAGCTACTTTGTAGGCTACACCATCGGATCAAGGGATTCTAGATTTTATTGGCCATCTCACACAACCAGAATTATAGAATTAGATAGATCTGTCTATTTTGAAGATGAATTTGACTCAAGTCAAGGGTCAAGAGAAATTTTATTTAGGGAAGAACGCATTATAGTCCCTGTACCTGTTACTTCACTTCCTACTAATGATCCTATGATTGAACATATTCTAGTAGAATCTCATGATGAACCTCAGAATCAAGCACAGGAATAAGTCATTGATACTAGGAATGATGAAATTATTGTCAGGAGATCACAAAGAACACGTAGGCCTGCCATTCCTGATGACTACATTGTCTATTGCAGGAACATGAGTTTGAAGTGGGAGATAATACTAAACCAGTCAGTTTTCAAGAAGCCATGAACAGTCCTCAATTTGCATTATGGATGAATGCAATGGAAGATGAGTTGAGTTCTATGTCACAAAATGGAGTTTGGGAGTTGGTTGAACTACCCAAAGGTTGTAAACCTGTTGGGTGGAAATGGGTTTACGAAATCAAACATGAATTAAGTGGAAAAGTAGAAAGGTATAAAGCCAGACTTGTAGCTAAAGGCTACAACCAAAGAGAAGGGATTGATTTCAAAGAAACTTTCTCACCAGTTTCCACAAAAGATTCATTACGAATCATTATGGCTATAGTTGCTTATTTTGACTTGGAATTCAATCAAATGGATGTGAGGACCGCCTTCTTGAATGGAGATCCATATGAAGATGTCTATATGACCCAACCAGTTGGTTTCGAGATAACTGGTAAAGAGCACATGGCTTGCAATCTCAGGAAGTCTATTTATGGGTTAAAACAAGCATCAAGGCAGTGGTATCTCAAGTTTGATATGACTGTCACTACAAATGGCTTTAAGGAGAATGTAGTTGATCAATGTATATATATAAAGTTCAGTGGGAATAGTTTCATTTTTCTGGTACTGTATGTTAATGACATCCTACTTGGTTCTAATGACACTGATCTATTATTTGAGACAAAACAACTGTTGTTTAGTCATTTTGACATGAAGGATCTTGGTAAGGCCTCTTATGTACTTGGAATTAAAATTATTCGAGATAGAACTAATGGGATTCTTTGATTTTCTCAAAAGACTTACATTGATCGGATCTTGAAAAGATTCAACATGCATTCTTGTTCTCCTGGAAAGGAACCAATAGTGAAAGGTGAAAATTTCTCAAAGGCTCAATATCCACAAAATGATAAAAAGAGAGATGAAATGAAGGTTGTTCCTTATGCGTCACTTGTAGACAGGCTGATGTATGCTCAAGTATGCACACGCCCTGATATTGCTTTTATTGTAGGCATGTTGGGAAGATACTTGAGTGACCTTGGTCTTAGCCATTGGAAAGCGGCTAAGAAAGTCTTAAGGTATCTTTAGGGTACCAAAGATTATATGTTGACTTACCAGCGAGCTGACACTCTTGATATAGTTGGGTTCAGTGATGCTGATTATGCAGGTTATGTGGATGATAAAAAGTCCACTTCAGGCTACATATTTATGATGGCTGGAGGAGCTATATCATGGAAAAGTGTCAAATAGACACTCACAGCATCCTCTACCATGGAGGTAGAGTATATGGCGTGCTATGAGGCAGCTTGTCAATCAATATGGTTGCGGAATTTTATTTCAGCATTGGGTATTGTTGACTCTATTTAAAATCCGCTGAAATTATATTGTGATAATTCCGCAGCTGTAGCTTTCTATAAGAACACTAGGAGTACTTCTCGCTTAAATCATATTGACATAAAGTACTATTTTGTTAAAGAGAATGTCGCTGAATCCCTCATTACTGTTGAGTATACGTCTACAGCTAGCATATTAGTAGATCCACTCACAAAAGGCTTACCTATATGTGTGTTTGCAGAACACGTCTCCCGTATGGGATTGTTATGAGCCTAGTTGGATAGGATTAGTGGGAGTTTGCTATTTTGTATTGAACATGTTGGCTGATGGTATCAGAGCGCCAAAATTTGGATCTTACATGGGCATTTGGTAAGAGTTGGAATGGATAGACTTAGTGAGAAAGATGATACTTTTCATGATATGAGAAAATGAAAGTTGTAGCTTGTCTTTCGATCTTAAGTATGCAATTTTTGGATATCGGAGTTGGGAGTTATGATCATTACAAGTTAGGATGTCGTAGAGGATGTGTATACCGAACAATTAGAGTATATGGAGTGATATCGCACTAGAAAGAGTTGAATTTGGAAAGATTATGAGTAAAAGGGATGATGGATGTGCTTATCCTTGGTTGAGATTTCCAATTGTTGATAATGTTAGAATAACATGTTGAAATTGGAAAGATTATGGGTGATGAATCCTTTAGAGTTGAAATTCAAGTGTTAATGAGATGCTTTTAGTAGTTAAATGGATATGAAGTGTGTTTCTGGCACAGGAGCACATTTTCACCCAAAGGTTACACGGGCTACCCGTGTTGGTTTACACGGCTCGTGCATTTTGACCCTCCAAAAGATAGAATTTTATTTGGATTCTTCACGAAAGTTGTAAATCTAGAAGTCTTCTTTCAAACGAAGTCAATACGACACCTGTACTGAGAGTTATGCCAATTGCACCAAGGCATGTACAATAGGAGTAAGGACATGAACATGTTGGATTTGTTTGGCCATAACTTCTTCTTCCGACCTCCGATTGAGGTGATTCTTAAAGCGACAGATTCCTAACACGATTTTTTACCTTCCCACAAAAATTGGTAGCCTTTGGTATTGAATTTCAAAAAATTGATAAAAAGGAAGTGAGGGTTCATTGGAATGACCCTATAAGGAAACCCGCTTACGCTTTTTGACTCCTGATCGATAGTTGGGCTTCGGGAATGGGGCCCAACATCTTGTTCACTATTCGATCCCGATTGTTTCCAAAATCTAACTCTTGCTCTGATACCACACATGTTGGGCACTACTTTCGGAACCCAACTTTGGCACTTTGTACAGATTGCTTATGAATTTTATATATGAGACATGCATAATGATGTTTGCAGTCATCTTTGTTAATGTTGACATATATATGTTGATATTGTATTGCACGCATGTTTTTTTTAATGATTACTGTTGTATTTGAAGATCTTCAGGGCCAAATCATGTGTAGTATATATATCCTATCAATATGATATTGCATATGATTTATTTGATTGCTATTGGATGAGGGAGATTGGTATAGTGGTTTGATTATATTGTCCAAGTGGGAGAATGTTAGAAATATTTATATGTGGACTAATATAATCATAACATTAATTCAATATGCTTAACCACATTCGAATTGCCTAATGTATATTTAATAACCATAATGGGATGGTTAATTTGCTAATTGCATTTGAGGCACATGGTAGTACCCTAATAACTATATGTTGGCCCATTAAACTATAGTTCATATCATCCATTAATAATGAGACAATTAGCCCATTCTACCCCTTAGGGTAGAACATCTCATAATATATGACATAAGTTGAGATTGTTGAGTGTGTGACATATATTGTGTGTGTATTGGGTGTGAAAAAGAACAAGGGTCTTCTACCATTATTCTCTCTTGTACAAGGTTTGTATTTTTCTCTTTGATAGGTTTTGGAGAAGCATGGAGGGGGTTCAAGACATACCAAATGTTAGAGGTATGATTCTATTATTTTTTTATGCTCTAAATAAAATGTAATCTTGGTTGGTTAATATGGTTTATGACTGCATTTATTATAGCAGATACTTGTTACTCCCATTTTCGAAACCTGCCAGTTTGAATATAAACATGTCGACTTAACGGCATGCACGAAAAGATTTTTAAAATAGAGCAAATGCACAACCATCTCATGCACGAAGCTTGGAGATATATCCAGTAGTTGGATACGATTAACTTGCAATGAAACAAACAATAGTAATGAAAAAGATCAAACAGAGAAGTAATTGTTATTTTTTACCACTTCAATATTCCTATCCTCATCATCAAAAAAAGAGCATAGAGTTGAAGGGAACCCCAGTTCTTGAATGACCCCTGTGGAAATGCTCTATTTTGTGTGTCCAACTAGAAAAGATTTCCTAAATAATCATAGTCATAATCAAACACCATAAATGATTGATGTATGCAAACAAAATTTTTCGAATGCTAAGTTTATATGGTACAAGTTTGTCATTTAGAAAGAGAGAAAAGAAGCCACAATTATGGTTATCCACATCAAACAGAAAACAAAGGAAATAACAAATGAGAAGAAATAAGCCTAAAAGAGATATTTATAAACTCACTTGGGCAACAAACAATGGCTTTATGTTCAATTTTTTAAGAAATGTCCTTGTAATATTTGCAGTTGGTGATCTGGAAGCAATTGCCACATCTATTCCCTTCTCCTTCAGCACATGTAATATGCCTTTTGCATGGGGATACAATGAAGTCATATCATGTTTTGAGCAGCAATCACTAAAATTTGACTGTATTTATGTAGAAATTAGATCATCAAAGTCTAATATGATCATTAGTAGGGACAAAGAGGTGAAGTAGCTACAAATTAAAGATAACTATGCATTCTTCTGGTGCCAAGAGAAAGAATTCTTTTCTATTGCATTATTAGGATGTATAGATAGAGATTTTTGTATGTGACAATGATATATAGGGACAAAAGGTAAAAAGGATAATGTCATATTATTGCATGATATTCATTGCTTTTGCTTCATTTATAGGCTGTTATTTATAAGCATATAACATAGTAAGCCATTAGAAACAAAGAATTGCTGAGTCCGCCATTCATATTGTATACTACAGGAAAAGCTCACAGTTAAAACAAGTCTTTGAACAAATTTAAGAATCCAAATTCGCAGGAAGACCCAACAAATCTAAGAAAGAAATACTCATTCATTAATCACATGCTCGTATTACTCGGTTCAGTTCAGAGTTCAGATAAAACTACAAACAAGAGGAAAGAGCAAGAATAAGACTCTACACCATCAACTCACATCCTCTTACCAACACGTTCCAACGCAAAAACAACAAAAGCCCCACTATGGAGAGGCAAATATCTAGTCTTTGACAATTTCGTGGCGGTATAATATGCCTTTAACAACAATTATATAGAGTACAAGAAAACAAAAGGAGAAGACAACCAAAGGCATAACTTGTTATGAATTGCACAAAAATGAACCCAAATTTTGATAAGACCCAGAATCTAAAAAGAAGAAAAGAAAGAAAATTGAAGAGATTAACAAAAAAATCTAAGAATATGAGTATAGAAAAACACAAGCACATGTGAAAACGAAGAAACAGAGAAGAGCAGAAACATACCAATAGAAAGGCCAGAGAGTGTAGTTGAGATCGAAGACCACCAATCTGGACAATACTTGAAACATCCCTATTATTTAAACTGCTTCGTTTTTCACCTTCTCCAAGTCTCCCATCTCTTTGTCTCTCTCTCTCTGTGACTAATCTGGACACAAAACCTTCTATAACTCTGTGAGCCAGAAACCAAGACCGTGAGTGGAGAAAAGAGCTAGAGTATGAAGAGCGCGAGAGGGCCACTAAGCGAAAGATGAAGAGCGTCAGTGAGAGTCCTCGAGAGAGAGGTGTGCTGCAACATGAGTGAGAAAGACGAGTGTGCTACTGCGTGAGAGAGAGGGACAAAAGTCGTCCAACAAAAACGAAGCTTCCGTTTACCTATTTTGAATGTGTGCGGAATAGGTAAAGATTGGGGGTAGCATCTTTAGCTATTCCCCCATGTCCACGAATTCTTAATCTCCAAAATGGTTATTTTGTAGGTATTTCTCTAACCAAACAAAGATTACTTAATACGTAGGAATAGACGGGTAATAGAAATGCTATTATCCTCAACCAAATAGGCTGTAAAGGTTATTTAGGGAGTCTCTTTCACTAGTTTAACCGACCAACCGACCAAAATGTCGTAATTAATTGAATGAAATAAACTTGTTGTTGGGAAACTGGGTTGAGATTCGATCCAGACCATAGCAGAATAATCACGAAAATTTTTTGTGACTTTTGATTTCGCGAAAACCAAAATATATTTAATTCTATAAAATGATCAACATAAATTATAATAAAGCGAAAATTTAATTCGTACCTTATTCCAAAGATTAATCTTTTTCTTGTCGTATCCCTCGAAATGTTCCCGAAACTGATCCTGTTAGACCCTGAACTTTTCTATTAAATGAGAAATTATTGGCGATTATTCATGTGTAGAGAAAAGGAGAATTCTTGAATTTGAAATGAAATGGAAAAGAGGGTTTAGATACAAGATGGGTTATATGTGATATGTTGGAAGTTAAAAGTTGGAAAATGTAATTGAAACATGTTCATTGAGTATGCTTTGGTGTTTTAGCCATAACTTTTTCTCTAGTTATCCAAATGAGATGATTCTTAATTTGGATTAAACTAGAGAGATAAGGCTACAAATTGTCCAGTGAAATTGAGTTCTAATTCAGTCTATAAGAATATCAATTTTGGGATAGAAGTTGAGCACAGAATATGGTTTCAGTATAAGAATAGTTCGAAAATATTTGGGTATAACTTTTAGACTATGAAACTAAATTGAATGATTTTGATGTCATTAGAAAATTAAGACAATGAGGAGCATTTTTCTAAAAGGAAGTGCTATCAAATTCCTTCAATTACATGATTAGAAAAGGGTCTTGATTTTTGGAAGGAGTTAAGCATGATTTAAATAATTTTGAGGTCTTGATAGCTTAATTATTTTATTTTGTGGAGTTAACTATGTTAAGTCAAAATGACTTTACGAATTAAATAGATTTTGATGATAAAACAGATAAAAAGATAAATAATGAAAAGCAGACGCAGAATAAGAGAAGACAAAAGCAGACGCAGAATAAAAGAAGTAAGAACAGACGCAGAATAAAAGAAGTAAAAAGCAGACGCAAGCTTAGCGAAGAGAAAAGCAGACGCAAGCTTAGCGAAGAGAAACGCAGACGCAAGCTTAACGAAGAGAAAAGCAGACGCAAGCTTAGCGAAGAGAAAAGCAGACGCAAGCTTAGCGAAGAGAAACGCAGACGCAAGCTTAGAGAAGAGAAAAGCAGACGCAAGCTTAGCGAAGAGAAAAGCAGACGCAAGTGTAGCGAAGAGAAAAGCAGACGCAAGCT